>JAULBY010019898.1:0-49159 GCA_032358315.1 Ophiocytium majus | reverse complement strand
CCTGTCTGATTTCCTGGTCACACGCACCGTGTGCAAAGGGCTCTCCGCGCCCTAAGCGGAGTTTAATAAGAGTACATGCATTATTGGGAATCATCATGTGGGAGGGAGCGGAGCAGTGGGTATGTACCATGACTTGCGCCGGCCGGCACCACACTACCCAGCGCTGCGCACATGCAGACAAGGAAAGGCTCCAGGCATGCCATATGTGTGGTCCTAGTGACACAGGGGTGCAGCGAAGGCGAGAGCAAAGTATGCGGCCAGTTTGTCATGCGCATGCTCACAAGCAGGCAGCAGGGTGTCAATACTCTACCAGCAAACAGCCTCGTAAACCATGAAGAGCATTGCCTCCTCACCATATTGACCTTGGTGTCAATACTCTACCAGCAAACAGCCTCGTAAACCATGAAGAGCATTGCCTCCTCACCATATTGACCTTGGTGGCGAGGTTGATGAGGTCCTTCTCTGGCATCTTCTGGCGCAGTTCCGGGAACTGCTCCTTCTCCTCCTGTGCCTTGTGCTGGTCAAAGTACTCAGACAGGCGCTTCACCAGGGTGTTGTACTTGCTTGTGTCCGCGGGATCGCACTGCAGCAAGTGCCATACACGCAGGCGAACACACGCAGACAAAAACAAATTTTGGGTTGTCAGCTGCCATGCCAGTGCACTTGCTGCATGAGCTCATGAGGTAGGGACTCCTGCTGCATGCAACAATGTTGAGTCCACTGCAGGTTGATCATCAATGCTACACGTGTGCTGGCAATTGCCTGGGTCATTGGCACCATCATGGTTGTGCCAGTGCCGTGGCGTAGAGCTCTGCATGTGACATAGCACCGGCACGTGCCCACACCAAAGGACAGCAACGCATGTGTGCAAGGACATAAGCCGCCCACCTTCTCAATCTCAGCCATGACCTCCTCAAACTTCTGGTGCCACTCCTTGTCCTGCTTGACGGCGTCGTGGCCATGCTCCAGCTTGTCGTACATGACAGGGTACACAAACATCTCCTCTGCGACACTGTGCCTGCACACATGACAGCAGTACCGGACCAACAACACTGTCAGATGATGTTTCACCATGGTGCTTGGGTTGAGACAAACGCCGGGTCCTGTGTGCCGGACTGTGGTGCTGGACGCGCAGGCTACTGGCCACCTCCTGCACTTGCCCTGCAGCCTGAGACAGCAGCATAGTCCAGCAGTAGCAGTATACATGTAGCACCTATGAACCTCATGCAACTCCCTATCACAAGGTTGTTTGCGCCAGTATGCCTTAGGCACAGAAAGCACAAAGATGGCAACAGGCGCATGTGTGGCAACTGTGCTGCCACAGAACACAACGACTGCTTGGCGTTCAACGAGACACGCATGCGCCTATGACTCGCACCCTTGCTGGCACACTACCTGACAAAACACAGCATGATGCGGCATCGTGAGAGAAGACATCCGTGTGGCACCTGACAAGTGTGCTGATGAGCTGGTCTGCGAGCTTCCTCTTCTCCTCTGGGTCCTTGCACTCGCTTGACATGATCTTGGCAATCAGGTCGTCTGCGGTGCGGTGGTCACTGATAAGCACGTCCACGACGTCCACGTCGCCAGCGGTGCCCTTGCCAGCCTCAGCCATGTTGTCAGGCAGCCAGATACCTAGAGCTCGAAGTGGTGGTGGTGGCGGCTGTGTGGTGCGTGTCAAGAGAGGGGGGCGGACAGCAGAGAGAGCGGCAGGAGCGTCACACTGAGATGGCGTTGTCATTCGAAGTTGAGGAGCGGCTGCGCAACGGGCCAGCGGACCGTTGCGTCAAGGGGCAGCTCTAGGAGTCCCCACAAGCAGGCGAGGGAGACGCGACGGCCCAGGTGGAGAGGGGGCACCTTCCACATCGCCCGCGCAGGAGCAGCTGGTCGCCCTGCCATAGGCATCTCACCTTGCTGAGACGCTGTGTTGACCCGCCCCCTTTCCTGCCTGCAAGCCGCGCAAGGTTGAGGCCGAGCAGAGAAGGCTGTGACTCGCCTCGCACTGACTGACCTTCAACCTTCAACTTACCCAACGTGTGGCGCGACAGCGCCACCAGCGAGCGAGAGCAGCAGCAACAGGACACCGCGAAGCCAGCCTGGATAGCTGCGGCGCTGCAGGTGAGGTGGCGCTGGTGGTTTGGGACAGCTGCATCACCCTCCAGTGCTGCAGCTGCTGTCGCTGACCTTCTGCTGGTCGGTCGCCCGTGCCTCCCTTGTGTTGCTGCTTCAACCCTTGTCTTGCTGCAACGCAGCCGTCGCGTGTGATTGCGTAGGCCCACTGACAGCCGTAGCAGCACACAAGCTCGCCCCTTGCCCCGTTGGGGGCGGTACGAGGCTATTGCTGCGGGCGCATGTGTCTGTGGATATGCGCTTGGCCCGCATGTGTGTGCGCATCCGAATTCGTGCGTGCGCTGCTGCTCCGGCTGCTGTACTCTCCATGTAGGTGCGAATCAACCATGGCAGGCAAGGGGCAGGAGCAGGATGTCATCGAGCTGCTAATGGGTGAGTTTCGCAGCGTGACACAGCACTTGACTGCCGCAGGTGTCAACACAATTCCAAGTTGGCACCTTGGAGACGCTTGCAGGCTTGAAGCTGCCTACAAGGCGAACTACTGCTGTGTGTGTATATTCTCGCATCAACCAGAGCACAGCCTTCCCCTTGCCACCATTTACAGGCTTATGTCTGCTGTCTTTCACTGACTCGCCACCTCAGTCGGACTTCAAAAACCAGCTTGCCGCTGTCAACTTGTGTACCAGTACGCACATGACCTCACATCGCTGGACACATGTACAAACTCATCTTCATATGCCCCTCTTTTTCATCTATGCTACTACGCAGAGGACCACCGTGAGGTGCGCAGCCTCATTCGTGAGAGCATGGAAACCATTGACGACGTAGGGAAGCGCCGCGAGCTGGCTTCCAATGCCATCGCCAACATGGTTGCTCACACGGTTGCAGAGGAGCAGATTGTCTACCCCTTCATCAAGGAGACGCTGCCAGACGGTGAGTTCCATGGCGATTAATCCACCAATCGCTGTCAAGCAAGAGCAGCTTTGTGGTAGGTTCGGCGTGCAAGTGCAAGGCTGTCACATGACGGTTGTGGCGGATGAGTGGCATACTGTGCCCATAGTTGCCCCGGTGGGACTGTTGTCGTCATAGCAGGGGTCATGATGGTGAGGCAATGACAGCGGAAAGCGCTTAAAATTTGTGCGAGTGCGAAGTGTTGAACCAAGTACGTTGTGCATGCTCTTGTGCTGTGTTGATGGATCACCGCCACCTTGCACATGCCTTGTAGTTGTCACAGTAAAATCGAGTTATTACTACATGTAGCTGCTGCTGTTGCTGCAGGTTGCAAGTGAGTGTACCTGGTTGTGAGGCGCTTGCGTGCTGCAGGTCATGGTGTGCACTGGCGGAGGTACTGCTTGTGCTAGCACCTGCGGCTGTGGGATGTGCCGTGGTGGTTGAATGCATTTCCCTGCACAGCAGTGCAGCACTGCTATGTGGGTGCCTGCCTATGCTGTGCCGACCGCAACGTATCCTTTGTGGCTGACCTGTCAGACCGGCTGTTGTTTGGTCCCACTGACTGATGTTTGGTCCCACTGACTGATGCTTGATCCCACTGTGATGACGATGGTGATACTATATTTGGTGTGACGTGGCTGCACTGCATGCCGCTCTTATGTTTTGGTATCATACGCCTTCTCTGCAGGTGCCCCCATGGTGCAGCAAGACCTGGAGGAGCACAGGAAGATGGATGACGTCATGCTGCGCATGGAGCAGGTATGCAACACATGACTTGCTGCTCTGTAAACCTCATCTGTTGCATTTCATGCGTGTCTTGCGGAGTGATTGTGCAGTCACTCTCTCGTGTAACGGCATGTGCACTGCTACTAGCTTTTCCTGTCTCGTGGTTGCTCACGCGTGCAGCACATTGCTCTTGGGCACCAGGGTGCGTACCATATACTGCCACAGAGTGTCAGCGGGACGCGGTTGGCATATGCCGCCACAAGCCTGTGGCGTGAGTGCCACTTGCACTCAATTTTTTTGCCACTGTGCGAACTGCTGACATGTGCACTTTTGTGCCGTCAACAGGCGGACCCGAACACGCCCGCATTCGCTGCCCTGGCTGCTGACATGGAGAAGCTGATGCTGGCACACACAGACTTTGAGGAGAACGTACAGGTGAAATGGGATACTTGAAGAACCAGGACTACTTCGGTGTACTTTAGCAGTATAGAGTAAGCTCTGTTGGCATGCCTGGTACACAGAGGTGGCATGCAGCCTGGCATTGCAGTGGTGCACACTGGCCTAATTTGCAAGCATCTGCGAACATGTGCGCAGTATGTGCCACCTGCTGCCCCACCATGGCCCCATGCTGCCATCAAACACCGCTGTGCTGATGCTGATGCTGCCGCCTGCTGCTGCTGCCGCTGCCACTGCCACTGCGGCTGCCGCTGCTGCCGCTGTGCCATGCCATGTTGGCACTTCAACAACAACTTCAACTTGCAGTTCCCACAGCTGCGCGAGCGCGCCTCCCGCGAGTCCCTGGTTGACCTGGCCAACAAGGTCAAGAACGTCAAGCACCTCGCTGCTAAGCACCCTCACCCCTCCGCGCCACACGCCGCCAGCTTCCACAAGGTATGGTACACAGACGTTGTGCACCTGCTGCTTATACATTCAGGAGCATTCTAAGCAGCGAGTACTTCAAGTATGTTGTTACCACAGGTGAAAGCGTGGTACATCTGCTCACCCGTCTGTGAACCAGTATTGTGCAGCGTGTATGTACCGCTGCTCAACTGTGCATGTCAGCCCTGTGTAAACTGAAATACCTTTGAGCCAATACTTTTACCGCCGCTGACAGAGTGCCTGTCGCTACCCAGTGGCACATGTGCCCGTGCTCACCTGCGCGGCCGCTGACGTCACCGCCGCCGCTGCCGCCGCCGCCGCCGCTGCTGCTGCCGCCACCGCCACCTGCCTCTGGACCACCAAAAAACTTTGGGGACTGCACACGCTCATTAACAGCTTGTGGGCCCCGCCATGGGCCTGGCCGACCGCCTGCGCGACATGCTCACTGGCAGCACCTAAGCCTGGAACAAGCAGGTACAACTTCAAGTTCAGAACTTCAAGTTCAGAACTGCAAGGTCAAACTTCAAGGTTGGAGCATGTCACGTGGACCTGCGCAGGGGGAGGTTGTCAGGCTGGTGGCGGTAATCGCGGTTACCAAGGTCGCTGTGATGCGCTGCTTGCGGCCATGCATGTGCACTGCATAGTCTGACAGTGCATGGCGCTGCAGAGGGGGTTTAAAGGCAGCTGTACAGTGATTGCTTCAAGTGTGCGCAGGCCAGCGGTGCTAGCAGAGCAGCACCATGCCAGGTGACTGTGCACCGCGGTGGGCACCTGCATTAGCGCACACATGGTGGTGAACCGCAGTCACCACTCCATATTTTGGATCACGGCAAAAACCTGCACAGGAGGTTGGCAGGTCAGCTGTGCATCAGTTCATGCCAGGATTTTGCAAAAGAGCATCCTCTTGGCTAGCGCAGAGCTCTGTGGTGCTGCTGTGTCCCTGCCACTGAATGGATGGATTGCATTCTTTGCTTCAACACTGTTCAACCTGCTGCTGCTTGCTGGCCTGGTGCTAGTAGCTGCTGTGGTATGATTGCCTCAGTGCAGTGTGCTTGCATGCTGCGCGCTCTGGCCATTAATACCCACCCCGCAAGCCGCATGCCACAACGCAATGGCACCATAGCGCTGCAGAGTAGTGCCGTGCCTGACCTAAGAGTGCAATCAAGCAAAGAAAACAAAGCCGTGTGTCAACAACCACCATCCCAGGAACAACATGATGCCCGTGAGTGAGCACTGTAGTGCGTGTCCCTTGATGCGGTGCACTACGTGAGTGCACAAGTGCAATGCCGTTGTGCCTCTGCACAAGAAGACAGCTGTGGGTGCTGGCAAGACCACCTACTGCATTCCATGCACTTGCAATGCCGCCAGCACACACACACGCACACGCATGTCTGCCGGCACAGCCAGCTGGAACAGTGCTGTGTCACGCAGCCAGCCGCAGTGTGCCGTCTGTGTGATACTCAGAGTGTATTGCCCGCGACCATGCACCCAGCTTCAATAGCAGCAGCAGGCCCAGCGCAGCTGGCAGTGCTGCACTGCCAGGCCGCTACAGGCCAGTGCTGGGCGGCACACAGCCGCCACACCGGCGCCAGAACCAGCAGCAGTCGTGCTCAGCAGCACTCCTATGAGTACTTTTCAAAGGGCACGGGCTTCACGCCGTGGCGCTCCATGCTGTCCCTGAGAGGCGCATCGCTGGCCCCTCCCCGCTGGCACGCATCGAGAGCGCGCTGGTACATGTGCGAGTCTGGCTTGAGCCCTTGGTCAAAGAGGCCGTCCAGGTACGCCGCCGCGTCTTGCACCCTGACAAGGCACCACCGCCACAACACACGGCAACACAACAACCACAACACATGGTAACGCTTGGTGAGAAAACCCTGACACGGCACCACCACAACAACACATGGCAACACTTGGTGAGAATCTGCTGTGCAAGACCTTACAAGGCACCGCCACCACAACACAGGGCAACGCTAGGTGGGAATCTGCTGTGCAAGACCCCTGAGAATCCACAACCACCGCAACACAGGGCTACACTTGGTGGGAACCTGCACGGCTTCTTTGTTGGTGGCACCACCATGTATTGGGGTCAATTAGCCATGGCATGTGGGGCGGCATGCCAGCTGGCAAAAAAAAACACTTGGTTTGTGGATAATGGGGTGTTCCGGGCTGTTTGCATGCAGCTGTCTGCAGCCAGCGTGGTACTCATGACATGTCCGGCATTCCCAACTGTAGCACGCTGGCAGCCCAAGCCACACATGACAACTGCAAGCATGACAATTGGACACTTCGAAGTATTGTGCACGTGTGTCTGGCGTGATGGCAGCAAACATATAGGATGCAGTCTGACTTTGTGATTGCCAAGCTACATAGCGCAATGCTTAGGTCATGACTCAAGTGCGGCCGCAGACGGGCCAACTAGATGCATAGCAAAAGGTGTCCAGTATAAACTTGTAAGGTGAGTAGAGAAGGCCAATCAAGCGCCAGCTGCGGTCAGCCCCGGTTATGCACTCCGATTCCCCCGCACTTACTTTGAAGTATGTTCTAGGTATGTCACAAGCAGAACACAGTTTTGAGGCATGCTAAGGGGCTTACCTGTGCGCAATGGCGTACGCATGCGGCACCAGCGCGTGCATGCTGAGGTCAAGAGCCTCTATCTTCCTTTGCTCCACAAATGCAGGCAGCTGGCCAGGGTCCCCGCCGTCCTGCGCGCGTGGTAAAAAAAAACACAACCAAAATCAACACTCCTTTATGTAAGAAAGAGCCAAAGCGCTGTTGCACGTACGATGCGTTAACAGTGCTTGGCAGGGCCACGTGGCAGCACAAAAGCAATGGGAGCAAGCCAGCGATGGCATCACCATACTAGGGGCCTAGACTGCCTATGAACAACTGCGCCGGTGCGCGCATGCAGCATTCTCAACTCTCATGAGGTGCCAGTGCTGCCGGTCATGGTGGGCACACACGTGCAGCAAACAGTGTTATGCAGTGTGCGGCATGAGAGCTTTTACTAAAACGTGGTGAGTGCACACCTGCTCCAGCTCCTGCAGCAGCTGCCTTGCGCGTGACACATCGCCAGCCGCATCGCATGCCGTTGCCACCGTCAGGCACGCCAGCACGTCCGGCTTGTGCCCTTCCTGCTCCATTTCCTGTGGCAGCAGGCACCACCAGCCAAGTCACACCGGCCATTGCTAGCGGTTAGCTGCCAGCAATGACATGTGCATGCATGGTGCATGCAGTGCAATGTTTTCCCGGCTGCGTGGGTCACAAACACTGATGTGCTGCACACACAAAAACATGGCAGGCAGCGGCTTGTGGCTGCAGTGATGCCGCTGGCGCACACGCAGTGCATTGCATTATGTCTCCACAGGTGGCACGAAGGCTTGCGCTGCAAAACCCTGTTTGCAAGCTGTCTAGGTGGGACTACTTGCCTCCAGCAATGCCACCGCCCTCTCCACCTGTCCGTTGCAGGCCAGCGCGTGCACTGCGGCCGTGTACGTCTTGGCCTGCGTTGGGGTACACACAGTTGTAGTACGCACAGCACACGCGAGCAGCCAGTTAGTTTCAACTGATATGCCAAGAGAAAACCACAGATGACTGTGGCAACCTCACCCCTCTGTGGCATGATGTGAAAGCACTCAGAGACTCAGTGATAGTACTGTAGTACATCATGCTGTACATGTGATGACGACGGTAACCGACGTGGCACGATGCCGCTGCGACGTGCACACCACATGCCGGCTCCTGCAGCGGCTGCTCTTAAAACAAGCTCGCCAGTGCCCATTGTCCGCAGGCCAAGCAGCTGGCGGTGCAATGGCTTGAAAAAGTACACGCACTCAGACGCTACTGCGCTGCACCAGAGCAACTCCTCACTCACCGTTGGTGGGTACTTCCTGCGCTTCATGTCCCTGAGCAGCTTGAACGCGCGCTTCCACACCCCGCCCTTGCCGTAGCCAGCAATGAGGTAGTGGAAGTGTGCCATGTCAGGCTTCATGCTGTACGTTGTCTGCATCTCCATGCTCAGCGTGTGCGCCTGCACAACCACAGGCAGCAGCAATAACACCACCAGCAGCAGCACCACCACCATCACCAGCTGTAGCAAAATTCATGCGAGTGGCATTGAACCACAAAATGGGGGAGGGCGGTGTTAGAAAAGGACACGGCACCAGTTGCCAAACTGAGACCAATCAGTGGCAAGACAGCACAGCCCACGGGCGAGCAGCACCACAGGAATGCTGATGCAAGGTACTTGCGTGTTTTCTGAGCAACACATGCGTGAAGAAGACACCTGGCGGGAACCAGCACTGGCACTCAGCCACCGGTTGCGCATTCACAACAGGTGTTAAAGACAGCAGTTTCACAGCACAAGGCGTACCTTGTGCCAGTGTCCTGCCCTGGCCATGGCCCGTATGGTGAGGTTGTACGAGTGAAGGTCAGGCTTGAGCCTCCAGTTGCGCATCGTCTTCAGCTCCTGCCCATGGCACAAGCACAAATGCACACACAGGGTGCATGCAAGCACAACATGTCAGGAGCCCAGCAATCCACAATGATGCCACGCGGAGTGGCGCAGCCATGCTATTAAACCTCGGAAAAGCATACTGCAGTAGTACAAGTTTAGGTACTGGCTCGGCAGTTTATGCCCTGGTGGCAATGCCAGAGGGCCTTGGGGGCAGTACATAAATCCTGGGCACCACGGACAGACTGCAAACACACTTTGTACACACAGCCACCAGCTGACAACCTCTCAGCAGAGTCAATCCGCAGGGGGCTGACGCCTCATCATAAGGCAGGCGCCCGGCCCAGCGGTGTGTGTTGCATGACTTTGAGCCACGGAAACACTCGGACCTTTCGGTGCGCTGAGCAGGTGACATGCAGCTTGTACCACCAAGAGTGCAGATGCACGAAAAATGAATCACGGGCTTGCCCCAGGAGCGCCGCTGTCTGGCAAACCACCTGCGCCCTAGGGCCCTCCAAAAGCCTGCTAAACATGGTTTGAACGTACTACTAGTAGTACACTCAAGCCAGAATTCGGCTGGGAACGGAGACAAAACCATCCGGATGTCCACCCATTTGCAAGATTACTATTACAGGGGCGTGCAAAGAGGGCGACTATTGAAAAAAAATACTTCGAAGTAGCAGTTTGTTGGTACTACTTGGGCAATTATATTTAGTTGTTTGCATGTACTCAATATTTAGTCGAGAAAGACTGATACGCCCCACCCCATCTTTTGGTCCGTTGTTGTATTTTGCGACCAAAACTGTGTGTAGATTCACAGTGTGGCTGGCACCAGCGGCGCATGCTACCACCTGCGGAGCGGAGCGTCCTCATATTTTTGCAATGTGGGTTGCCAGTTCGGCTTGCGGACGCTCATTGCGGGCACCCAACCCATCGTTACAGAATTGCGAACCTGAATCTGTTCCTGGGGACACCAGTCCCTAGGTCTCTCTCTGCGTAATGCCGGTGCCGTGTCAATCACAATGCTGAGGGTGGCACCAATCACACCTCTCAGCCCCCACAGACAGGGGTCTTCGCAGGCTGTGCTGTCTTGGAGCAACCCCTGCGGTGGCTGGCCTGCAAGGTGTGTGCATGTGCAGCAGCATGCGGCACTTATGCCACACAGGTGGAGCGCTGCGGCATGGGGAGCGCCCGGGCCATGCCAACCTACACGCATGTACTTGTGCCAGCTGGCACAGTCCTCTTTGCTGCTGGCGTCACCGTCAGTAGCCTCATCGCCGATGGCTGCGCGCAGGCGGGCCTTGCCCTCAGCGCTGCTGGGTGATTGCGCGACATAGAACCTGGTTTTCCGCCGCTTTGTGCACCTGCGGGCCCAGGTGAAACTTGTTCTGCACATAGGTGGGTAGTGCCGCGAGCAAGCGGACTTGCCGTTGTTGCACCCCGTCTTCACCACGAGGTTGGGGTGTTTGAGCAGTGTGGGCAGGCCAGACTTGCGCACCTGCCTCCACAAGGCACCAAACATACAGGCAAGCAGCACACAGCACACATGTGCTGTGTGCTGCTTGCCTGTGCATGTGCCATGCTTGGTGCCTTGCAGACGCAAACACCGGTGAGCAAGTACGGCCTGCCCACCCTGCTGAAGCACCCCAACCTCATGGTGAAGGCCGGGTGCAATGGCGGCAAATCCGAGATGCTCGCCGCACTGCCCACCTTTGTGCACGACAAGTTTCACCTGCGCACGCAGGTGCAGAAAGCGGCGGGAAACTGGCGCTGGTTCTTTGTGGTGCAATCGCCCAGCGGCGCTAAGGGAAAGGCCAGCCTGCGCGCGGCCATCGAGGACGAGGCGACTGACGTCTACGCCAGCAGCAGGGAGGACGGTGCCAGCCTGCACAAGTACATGTGTGAGGTAGGGACTCGAAAGATGTGTGCAGGCTGGCATGGCCTGGGCAATCCCAATGCAGCAGCGCTCTAACTGTGTGTCACAGGCGTCGCGCTGCTGGTATGGTAAATTGCAGCGCGGGGGGTGGTCATGCATAAAGATACCGGTAACATATATGTATACTTCTGAAATACATAAACACATACTAGTAGTAGTACAGTATACTTTGACGTATATACCGTACATGTGTGTATCCTTACTGAAGTATAGTGTATACTTCGAAGTGTACTCCAAGTAATAAATCGCACCTAAAATGGTAATACTTTCTTAAAAGTACAAATGACAACGGTGCGTGCAACTGAAAAAAAACGCAAGGGCACACCTAGGGCTGGGGTCCCTGCCTGCAGCAAGCAGTACCTATATGATGACCATGTAGTGCCCACAGCCAAGTGTAGTACGGTTATAGTGCCAGGTAATGCACGAGAACGAGCAACAGTTTAGCTGGGTTCGACTGGGTTTGGTCCAGTCCGGTTCGGTTCGCACAGAGTTTGGTTGGGTTTGGCGGCCCTGGCCAGACATACTTCGGCCTGGGTTCGTTCGGGTTCGTTCTGGGTTGGGTTCGATGCCAACCCCCTTTTAACACACATACATACGTTCGCAAGTACACGCGGTACTTGCTTAGTACATGTAACATGTTTTTACAAGTGTGCACGCGCATGTAATCGTACTGTGCCCGGGTACACCCAGACCTGTACATGCATGGCCCCATTTGGCTACCTTGTTGAGCATTACAGATGTATATACATGTATGCATGAGCACATGTACACATGTTCGTACTTTACTTCAGGTGGTACATAGGTTTGCTCCGGAGGATGCAGCCCCTTGAAGCCTTAAGCCAGCTTCAAAGGGCCAATAGCAGAGAGTTCAAAGGGCCAATAGCAGAGAGTAGCTGCCAGTGCAAACAGAGTGTGAGCGTGGCACAGATGCAAACTACTGTAGACTCCGCGCGGCTGGCGCAGGCCACTTCTGTGCCGTGCAAGCTGCCCCAGAGGATTGGTTAACGCACGGCACACTTGACAACTGGCAAACCATGCAGAGCATCCACATTTTTGTACTTGGAATATAGTGCACTGAACGGCAATGCTTGAGCCAGACTCCTGCCACAAATTTTCAGTGCTCAGCAGCACACACACGACACGCATACAGGCGGCGAGAGGCCAACCACGCTATGCAAACCTGCTCTTTTATCTATCAGTGCCTGTGAGCTGCAGCTGCGGAGCCAACCAATTCTGGACCTGTCATCAATGATGTGTCAGTGACTTCGGCGAGTACACTTCTTTCTTTCTGCTTTGAAGCTTTGGCAGGGCAGGCGGACACCAGTCACCTGGCTTGCGCGCGCCCACTCGCCCAGCCTGCTTGCAGCGCCGATGACCGCGTTGAAGATGGTTGCGGATGGCTGCATGCCCTTGCGCTTCATCTCAATCAGGAGCGCACAGCCCTCCTCGAAGCGGTCACACTGGGCAAGGGCGCGCACGCTCTGGTGGTATGTGCCTAAATCACCGCACATGAGAGCACGTGCACACACACAACGCACACACACAACGCACACAGGCGGGCAAAGCAGGTGAGAGTTACTGTGTAGTTCCACTCGCAGCGCATGTTGCACGTGCAACATGCAGCTGCTTCAGGGCGAGTGCGCAGGTTCTGGGCGCTTGTGCACGTGCACATGCAAAGCGGTGGTCGGGTGCCACAAGGCCAATTGTCACGCTGAGTGCAAGCAGCTGGCATGCGCTGTCTGCTGACAGGAAAACAGCGCCAAGGCGTGACAGCTTGGATGCAGGCTTGTCATGTGGAGTACTTCTTCATATACAACACATAAAAGAAGTATTTGCAAACATGGCTCGGAACCACCTACTAATAGTGTGTGAGGGGGTGTTTGCAGTGCAGCCAGCAAGGTCCAACATGCCAGTATGGCACAACCGCATGCAAACAGAGTAGACAGCAGAGCAACCCACCACTCACAAATTGGTGCGCTGATATATGCTTCTCCCAACAGGTGCAAGTGCCCATTGCACAGCTGGACCACCACCTTGGCACACCGCACCCGCTATGCAGACCAAGTGCCTTGCATGGCCACCATCGCCATAAGTGTGCTGCACGCACTTGCTCGCCGCAGCAATCACCGCCACCGTGCACATCTGGTGTGCACGAGCATGTGCTCCAGTACCGCCACTGCCTGCCATCTCATACCTGTACTTCCTGCCTGCCCGCAACAGTCTTTCATGTGTTAAGGTCTGCATGCAGACTTGGCGCACATGCGACACCTGTAGCAGTATACATATTTCCAGCCATAGCTATAGCAACCCGGGACAGCATGTGTGGTCATTTTCATGCTTTTTCCCCACATGCACGCGCTATGTGCACAGGGCTTTCCGCGCCCTGAGCAGAGTGTAATACAGTGAAAGCATGCAGTGCATAGAACGCCCGTGCTCGTCATGCGTGTGGCAGTGCATGGCGACTTCAACTGCTGCTCACCAATGTCCAGTGCAGGCTCGCCGGTCGCACGCGCGCTGTCTAACCGTGCCAGTATTTCCTCCCAGCTGCCGGCCTTCCCCAGCTTCCTTATCTCCGTCCTGAAGTCATAGCTGGCCTTGAGCTCCGGTGTCTGATCGCGCCGCTCACGCCATGACTCAAGCTGCTCAGCAGCACCAACAGCATGGTAGACAGTGGAATATGCGGATGTGTGTGGAGCACGGGCAAGTGTGCACATGTGTGGTAAAGCAGCGGTGACACTAGTCTGGCATGTGACTGTGCCGTTTGCGCCCTGCCGTGCGTGTGTTGGTGGTACCAGAGCACTGCTGAGCAGCACTCATGTTGATGAGGGCAGGTAGGTGAGTGGCGTGGTGGTGCATGGTGCTATGCTTTTTCGAACATCCTCTGCTCTTCCACCTACTGTATTTCATTCATTTGCACTTGCCGGCGTGCAAGAACCCATGTCATGCATGCCAGCAGCCCACGGGTCGTCGAGTTGCAAGAAGCGCACTGGGTAGTGATAGGGTGGGTAAACCGCTGTTCCTGCCTTGTCTTTGGCTGCTGGACTGCTTTGCCACAAGGTTGCTGGCGCAGCAGGGCTGCCACCAAAAGAAATTTCAGCGACAGCGCAGCCACGACCATCGCCAGCGACACCACCAACAGCAGAAAAACACACCAAAAGACAGAAGGCCGTGCATTTTGCTACTGCTTGGCAAAACCATTGGGCTTTTATGTTGGTCTTGCGCAACACACACCTGTGCCCTCCTAGCGGCAACGAATTTGAGCCTCCCGAGCTGCCGCTGGCCGTGAGCGGTTGTTGGATCCGGAGGCTGAAAGGTGGAGCCCCCTGCTGCGCGCTGCGACTGCTGCTCCTGCTGCTGTCCTGCCGCAGGCGCCTGTGACTGCCTAGCGGCCGAGCCATGCACGTGCCTGTAATGCGACGCGGCGCCAGCGGGGGGCTGTACACGCGCCGCCAGGGGCAGCCTGACGGAGCAGAGGTGCCGGCGCAGCGCCAGCATGGCTACTACTGCGGTCAGCTCGTGCCGCTGCCGCCACCAGTGTGCAGTGCAGTAGGTGGACACAGCTACGCAGCTGCAGCCTGCTGCTGAGCATGCACGTGCATGA
Source organism: Ophiocytium majus (assembly GCA_032358315.1). Lineage (NCBI taxonomy): Eukaryota > Xanthophyceae > Mischococcales > Ophiocytiaceae > Ophiocytium > Ophiocytium majus. The sequence continues at coordinate 34,546 of JAULBY010019898.1, read as the reverse complement.
GCTTTATCATGATGGCACCCACACGATCCACACCTTCAGAGTCTGGCGGCTGCGGACCTGCGCGCCGGCACAGGTGTCATGGCGCTGGCAAGCGCTGTCGCGAAGAAAGCGGCCGACGGCCTGCTGCGGAGCGGCAGCAGGTGCCTCACAGCAGCCACTAGCACAGTGTCAGCCGCAGGTTTGCCACCAGCAACATCTTCAGGAACATCAGCTGGAAGAGCGACAGCGGGAGCGGTGTGTGTGCCCCAGCCTATTCGGTGGCACACGGATGGAGGCAGCAGCATTGCGCAGACGTCCGGCATTGGGTACGGTGGTGGCCATTTGTTATCAGCTGTGACAGCGGCGGCGTCGGCCACACCAGGCTGTGCTTCGCTGCCCAACAGCAACTTCAGGGGGATTGGGAATCGCAGGCGGTGGCTGCACAGCCAGCGCCAGCACCTGCCCACGCAGAGCAGCCTGGGACAGTGCCGTGGCTTACATACAACCCCCGCGGCGGCCAGCAGCGCGGACGCATCGTCGCCACCAGCATCACCAGTACACCCCCCCTCGCAACCATCAGGCCAGCAACAGGAAGCCCCTCAGCTAGGCAGGCGGCGCGCGGGCCGCCCTCGCTCCGCGGCAGCCCGCAGCACCGACGGTTCCCCCAAACCTCGCCCCGATGAAGCCCAAATACGGGCTCTTGCCCGGTCGGGTCAGTGGGAGAGGGCGCTCGAGCTGCTGGAGGCCACCTTTGCACTGCCCCCCAGCCAGTCCGTGTCCATGCTCACCTTTGAGATGGTCCTGCAAGCGCTGGCGAACGCGGAGTGCGGGCAGTCCGCGCTGCGCCTGTTCGAAACCATGCGCTCCCGCGCCCTCAAACCCTCTGCGACCGCCTACAACAGAGTCTTGGGGGCGGTCATGCGCTGCCGCTTGGGCCACGAAATTGCGGAGCAGCTGCTGGAGGACAAGCGCGCCGACGGCCACACCCCCACCCTGTCGGACTACAAGCTCGTCATGACGGCGTGCAGCTACGCCAAGGCGGGCGCCGCTGCGCTGCGCCACTTCAGAGACCTGCGCACCCTTGGGCTTGAGCCGGACGTCGTCGCCTACAGCATTGTGCTGGGCGCGTGCGGGCGCTCCGGCCTGTGGCGCGAGGCCTTTGACCTCATGACGGAGGTGCACGTGCGCGGCCTGCCGCTCGACGTCCGCCTCTACAACTCCGTTATGTTTGCGTGCGCGCTCGGCGGCGAGTGGCAGCGCGCTCTGCGCGTGCTGCGCGAGATGCCCGCGCGCGGCGTCAAGCCCAACGCCACCTCGTACCACGCGGCCATGCAGGCGTGCACGGCGGCGCGCCAGTGGGAAGAGGCCGCCAACCTAGTTAGGGCCATGGCGGCGGGCATGCACGCGGGCGCCCGCCCCGCAGCGACGGCCGCAGCCCCTGGCGGCAGCGGCGGTGATGCGGCGGAGGCGCGGGTACTGCCGACGGTGGAGTGCTGCCGCGCGGCGGCGGCGGCGGCGCGCGAGGCGGGGCAGGAGGAGGTCGCGCGCGAGATGATGCGCATCATGCACCAGGCGCACAAGCTGCACATAGCGCAGCAGGGCGCAGCTGCTGCAGGCGGTGCAGCTGGAGCAGCTGGAGCAGCGCCGGCACGCGGCAGAGCGAATGTGGCGGCGGCGGCGGCACCCGCAGCGCCTTCGCAGGGTGACACGCAGGATGCGTCTTGACCCATAAAACAGCCTGTGTGGCGGGGAGCGGTGGGTATGTGTGGCTTTGCACACATTGCTGGCAGCAGCGGTGCTGTGCCACGGCGATCTCTGTCCTGCAGCCACTCAGCCAGGCGTGCGTTGGCGTTGCCGCGGCCGCGTTGCGTTGCATGCATGGCACCCGTGTCCACCTAGTGCGATGTCCCAGGCGCTGGCTTGTGGTGCGCCGCATGAAGTGCGGGCAGCAAAATTCTGCATCACAGCACCAGCAGCACCACAGTTGCAGCAGCAGCAGCCGCGGCGCCATTTGCTTTGCCGGCGTGGCGCACCCCGCCACGGTCTGGTCTTTGCAACACATATTGCATGTGCCTGCACGTAATGATACCCAGCAGCTGGGACATGTGTGGCAAAAGACCGTGGCACTGCCTACAGTGCACCAATTTTGAACGCCAGCGCAGCACTTGCCGTGCGGGTGCTGCACTTGTGCAGCTGTCGCCGCACCTGCACGTCTGCTCAATAGAAAGCATCACACATCCGGGGTCCACAAACTGCATGCCTCTTGTCAGTTCGCACAATGCATGGTGCGTGTGTGTTGCTGCCACCAGTGCGTCGCTCAGTCTCTTCTCTATGGTTGGTTGCTCATGGCACCTGTGCTTTGCGTGTGTCAGTTTGAGCCACTGCGCAATTCGACTGTGCAACCTGCTGAAGCTTGGGGGGTTTTCCAACCACAACAGTACATCGCAAACTGGGCACAGGTACTGTGCAGTAGCCAGGTGGTAGGGTTAGTTTTTTGCCCCCCCCCCGTCATTCACACGGGTCACCGTGACGTGACGGGTGCATGCCCCCCATCCTCTAATTGCCCCATCCTCTTCGTCGCAAGGGGAACGCGCGCGTTGAGACCGTTCCGCGGGCAGAACTCTCAAGTTTTTCGCGGCTTCCAGTCACTGGCAGTCAGGGGCCACGTGCAGCAGCGCGCCGGTCTGGCTTGCAGGAGCGGCAGCCATGAGCCTGCTGAGCCCCCTGCACTGGATCAAGTCTATCCTGTTCGTGGTGTGGTTGCTGGTGGCGGTTGTGCTGGAGGTGGTGAAGGTAAGTGAAACGTCGTGTGTGCAACTTCACACACACAGCGCGTCATGTTGGAGGTTCAGAGCATCGTCACTGCGGCCTGCTGCTGCTGCCTGTCCACCAATAAGGAGCTCCTTTGGCGTTCGCTGTCTGACGCCGTGGTGCTCTGCTGCTGCTGCCGCCGCTTTTGCTGGTCGGGCGGCCGCCTGCAACATGGATTCGAATGTTGCCAGAACGGCCTCTGACACACCAGTAACTGCTTGCGACTGCTGCCTTTGTGTGTGCAGCATGCCCTGCTGGGCCTGTGGGCCGTCCTGGCATGGCTCATGACAAGCACCATGACACTAAGCAACAGCGCCTACCGGCCCCCATATTGGAAATGGCACCAGTAAGTGTATCATTCACTGTCATTCGCACAGCGCTGGTGCGTTCATTGCCGCCCATTCTGTGCCACAGCAGCTTGCCGCTTGGATGTACCTCTGGTGTGTCAAAAGGAAAAGGCCTTTGATCGCTCTTTTTCCTGTCTCCTTGGTGCGTGCACCTGCAGCATTGACTGTGACGACATAGCCTTTCCTCCTGACTTCATCTGGGGAGTGGCCACTGCAGCCCACCAGGTGCGCTGGCCACAGCCGCTGCTGCTGCTGAGCACTGCTGCGTCTGCTGCCATACTGCTGCTGAGCACTGCTGCTACCATTTGTATGCAGCGCCCAGTTACAAAATGCACGCTGTGTAGTTGCTCCAACAGCAGCTGTGCACAATTTGAAAAAAATAGCAATTGCAAGTGCTGTCACGTACACTTTCCTCCAGTATGCACATGGCCCTGTGCCTGTGGATTCGATTCACATACCAACTTTGAGCTCCAGACGTGCTGTCAGCCTGCCAAGCCATAGCCAGGGCGCCTGCATGACAGCTACAGTATCCACACCACAGTAGCTATGTTGGCCTTTCGTCTGACATGCCAAGATTGTTGATTGTCAGCGACCGCGTGTGCTTTGCGTTGCATTGCCACCATGTGTGTCTCTTCTTGGCACTGCTGCAGGTTGAGGGTGGGTGCACCAACAACCAATGGGCGCGGTGGGAAACTCAAGTGCGAGCACCAGGGCTGCCTTTGCCAGTCAAGGCAAGTGCTACTGGTGCCACTTTTGTGCCACACATAGGTGTGTTGGGTTGTTGGCTAGGTTGTTGTCTGCCTTCACTGCTGCTGCTCCTGCTCCTGCTATGGCTGCTTCCACGCGCGGTGTTGCATCAAGAGACTGTGCAGTACTACCCCCATTGATGGATGGATGATGTGCGCATGTGCCTGTCGCCCCCCATCACTGGCTCCTGCTTCTGCTGTTGGCGCACCTGGATCTAGCCTAGTCACTACAAAGTGACATAATGGGAAGCTTGGTGCTTGTAAACAGGCATTTTTACTGAAATGATGTATACTACTAGTATTTACTCATCGAGCATGTACACCTGAAGTATGTGATGTATAACTGCTGCGAAGAATGTGTTATGACAACGTTGCGCATGCCGTGTGCCCATGTGCAAACACTGGTGTGCCATGGTTGCTGGTGACTGCAGGGCGGGCAAAAGGTCGGCGCCGCATGTGATCACTGGAACAGAGTGGAACAGGACACGCAGCTCATAAAGGACCTTGGTGTTGCCAGCTACAGGTACGCATCTTGCCTGTGCTGCCGCAGCACTCGTATCCACACTACATGCTTTTGAGTATTCTTACCAGAACAAATCATGCGCCTGAATTGTGTTTCAAAACCACAGCATCACTGTGTGTGTCATCCACAGCATCTCGGTTTGTATGCCGACATGCGTCATACACACTGTCTCCGACGTTGTGTCCCGGCTCAGCAGGGCACCCATGCAGACACGTGCACCCTCCCTTTCTCAAGGCATCCACCATAGAGTCATGTAATGCGCTGATGCACATGGGCAAAGTGTGCATGGGCCATATATTTCAGACAGGTGTGCAGCATGCTTGCTCAGGACGCAACGTCCTGGGTGTGCCTTTGATCATTCATGATCATGAACCATCATTAGTGATGCGTCACGGCGTATAACATATTTTGTATATACACGTTGTACAAAATACGGCGTATTTCTATGCCCAGACACGCGACATACGGCGCCGTATAAACACGTTCATCTGTACATGTTATGTTATACGGTGTATTTACATACGTTATACGGCGTATAATGCGAAAATTATACGCTGTGACCCATCACTTACTATCATGAACCATCATGAATGATGATGCTCAGGTTCAGCGTGGAGTGGTCCAAGATTGAGCCCAAGCAGGGCACCATCGATGACGCTGCCGTTGCGCACTACCACATGGAGCTTGATGTCCTGGCCGCCAATGGCATCATGCCCATGGTATGCCAGCATGTATGCATAGTATGCCAGCAGCCCTCTCTTGCTTGCACTCCCAGTGCAGCAGCAAGGCAGCCCAGTCACGGTGGAGCAATTGCCTAAGCAACACCCAGCCTGTGCCGGCCTGTGAAGCCGCAGCAGCGTGCACGGCGTACGTGTGTGTGTGTGTACAGTTGGCTGTGAAGTGGTTGATGGCATTGAATGCGCCCACGTGCCAGCGGCTTCAGCACACGCACCTTCCCAGCATAGAGCCTGCCATGCCATGTGAGACATGTCGGTGCTCATGCATTACCGATGACAAATAATGCTCATGATGCCGTCTGCTGTCCTGTCCTGTGCTGTGCTGTGTTGTGTTGTGCTGTGCTGTGTTGTGCTTGTGCGCGCAGCTGACGCTGCTGCACTTCTCATGGCCCATCTGGTTTGAGGATCTGGGCGCCTTTGAGAAGGAGGAGAACCTGGAGCACTTTGTCAGGTAAGTGCCGCCGCCGCCTGCGCCTGTGTATGTCATGTGGCCACATTTCAACCAATTGCGTAACCACACATATCCTTACTGGTCAAGGATGCCTGTCGGCGCACCGACAGGCCTCAACTGGCGATTGCCAGGCAGCAGCGGCTGCAGAATGGCATTGGGCTGCTGAGCACACCATTTCTGGCACCACTGCTGCTGCCGCTGCCACTGCTGCTGAGCACTGCTGCTGCTGGGGCTGCGGTGCTGTTGGTGGTGGTGGTGCTGCTGCTGAGCAGGTTCTCTCGTCTCGTGTACCAGGAGTACGGCAGCAAGGTGCGATGGTGGTGCACCATCAATGAGCCGGAGGTGTTTGCTTCAAACGCGTACGTCAACAACATATTCCCGCCCGGCCGCCAGGCTGACATGCAAATGGGTGGCACCGTCATCAAGGTCCGTGCGTGCAACAACGCCACAGCGGGCGCCACTGTCACCCACGCATCATGTGAACAGTGCACATGCTCATCATGCATGTAAATGAGTCGTGTGTTGGGTGCCCTTGCCGCCTGGCTTGTATGAGACCTGTCGCCTCATACATATGCCGTTAAGGACACACACGTCCGCTAGTCGCCACGGTTGCTGCTGCCTTGAGCTGCTCTTCTGGCAAAGGGTGCGTGGTCAGTATGTGTGTGTGTTGACAAGCTGCTTGCAGATGCGCATGACCGCTGGCACCGGCAGTGTCGCCGCTGACGCTGCTAATCACACTCTTGCCGGGCACCATTAGCTGGATTGCTCATTTCCCCACAACTGCAGCGAACTTGTGCCCTGATGCGCCGCCACTGTTGCCGGTGGTGTGGTGGTGCCGCTACTGCGCTGCGTGGTCAGAACCTGTTGGTGGCGCACGTGGAAGTGTACACCGCCATCAAGGCGCTGGCCGCTGAGGCGGGGCGTGACGCGCAAGTGGGCATTGTGAAGGACCTCTTCCAGTTCCACCCTTACAAGGTACTGTACCTTGGCAATCCGTTAGCTGCTGGTGCTCGCGTCTACTGTGGGAATGTGTGCCTTTGTACAAGTGCTGTGTTTGCAGGCAGCACATGTAGGAGTGTTTGACGGTGTGCCAAGCTGTCACAAGCACCTCATGTGTTTGCAGGCAGCACATGTAGGAGTGTTTGACGGTGTGCCAAGCTGACCCACCCCTTACAGTTCCACCTTGCCGCTGGTTACAGTGGGGCACAGCGTTGTGTTGCTGCGGTCTGGTGCATGCCTTATGTTCCTGTGTGCCAAAAGCGCACATTGTGCGGCTTTCCAGGCATGTCATGGCCGTTTGCTGACTTCAAACCCACAAAGCACGCTTACCACGCCCGTGACACCAATACTGTCGCTACTGGCTTGTGGAGCAGCAACACACCTGCAACCATAATGCACACTTAGCCCACCATTGTAAATTCCTGTCTTGCAGGCAGCAGTGGTGGCAGTGCTCATTCGTGTGCATGCACATGGTAGTGGCATGTCCTGCACTGCCCCATGACATGTCACACGTGCAGTGGTATTCACATGGTGCATGCACCTGCAGGGGCACTCACCAGTCACGCTTGCTGTTGTTGGGACATCCCGCCATGTGTGTGTCATAACACTGTGTATGTGTATGTGCTTGATGCCATGTGTGTGTATGTGTGCGCTTGCCGTTGCCCAGTGGCACAACCTTTTCGACTACTTCCTGAGCTGGATGTCTGACCAGCTGTTCAACGCGCAGATCATCAACTTCTTCAAGACTGGCAAGTACAGGTAAGCGACACTGGCCGACCCTCTGAACTGCACACACGAGCTGCATTACATCAATGACTGTTGTCACGGGCGGTTTCGACAAACAGTTGCAACGATAAGCAGGTGCAAAGTGCAGTGGCTGCCGCCACTCATGCAGCACCTTACAATAGTACCGGTAGTACTACGTACTAGTAGTATATAACAGCTTAACAACTCAGCAGCTTTCCAGCACATGACGAGATGCTATTGCTTGTGTCGCGGGCAAAGTCTTGCTGTTCTGTGCGCATAGCATGACGAAACTGACGAAACTGCTGTGATTGTGCTCTTGACGCTGCCCATGCCTGCTTGTGCGTGCAGGTTCTGGGTGCCCTTTGTGGCCAACGTCAACTACACTGACCGCAGGGCACCGGCTGCCAATGACTTTGTGGGCCTCAACTACTACTCCCATTACTACACAGTGAGTCAGTCGCTCACACCAGCAGCACCTGTATGGGTAACACACACTGCCAGCTACAAAACGCTGCCGCTGCAGCAGGAGGGGAACATGTGCTGCTGCTGCGCCAGACACTCCCGCGGCGTACGCCTGCCAGTGCGCTGCACTGCTCAGCAGTTTTTGTCGTGCGCGAGATGCTGCGCATGTGTGGAATGAAGAACCACGCCACTGGTTATGTCCACCATGTGCACTCCAGTTCTCAATAGCGTATGCTGGCCGTGTGCATACCCGGTATACTCTTCTTGAGGCTGTGCCGAACCAGCACCTCAACATGGCCCTGCTCCTCACCAGCAAGTGTGGTGACACGCCTCTCTGATTGGTAGCACCGCCGCTGCTGCCGTTTGCTGCTGCTGCCATCTCTGGCACCCCCCCCCCCCAACTGCTACCACATGCTGACGCGGCTGTGACGCCGCTTGCCCTGCCGCTGGTGCCGCCGCTGACCCGCTGCTGAGCAGAACCTGTGGAATGTGGTGACCGAGCCCATACTTGAGGAGAAGCTCATGTGTTTGCCACAGGAGATCATGACCGACATGCCGCAGTGCATGTACCCGGAGGGTCTGTACTGCGCGCTCAAGTCACTGGCCACCCTTGGCAAGCCCATCATCATCACTGAGAACGGCATCGCCGACAAGGCTGACGACAAGTACGTCGCACGGGCGGCTTACGCGCCCTAATCGCCGTCGATGGTAGTGCCTACTTCGAAGTGTTTATTTATACGTCTGAAGTACTTCGAAGTATGTATATATAGGCGTCTACTTGTACTTCTGAAGTATATTATATTAGCCCCTGCCCCATCCCCACTTCAAACTGGACTGCAAGTTCTCTTTTGGAGTTGTAACACACGACCTTCAAATCAGTTTTGGAATCGAACCGGTTTGTATGTACCCAGCAACGCGCCGTCCACCTGTGTGATTTCAAAACCAACTTGACGTTGGTGAGTTGTATAGCCTCCAGTTGAAGCTTCAAGTCCAGTTCAAACTGAGGGGTGGGGTCGGGCGGGAGCTAAATACTACCGGTACATATATAAATAGGCACTAGGCAAACATCGCTTTGGGTTGTTGTGTTGGTGGCGCTGCACCAGCAACAAGCGCAATGGTTGCCACTGCAGCAGGCATTGGCGTCTGACTCACAGAGCATGGCATGCCAGGGAGGGGGCAGGCAATGGCCCTTGAGGAGCCCATGTGCAAGCGCCGCGCCATGCATGCCTCTGTACTTCCTGGCGGCAAAGTGTGAGACTTATCTGGCAACTAACTCGCTACAGGGACAATGATCTGGCTGCCAAACATGTGCCCATCACTGTGTTGCTGCCGCCGTTCCCCTAACATCAATGTCTGCTGGCGCCCCTTCCGCTGCTGTACCTGTGGGCACCTCCCCTCTCTTGTTGTTATCTGCAGGCGCCAGCTGTACATCCGGCGGTACCTGTACGCCATGAGCCGAGCCATACAGGACGGTGTGGACGTCATTGGCTACTACTACTGGTCAGTGCTTCACCGTGCCTTGACTTGCGCACTGGTCGCTCCTGCAACTGCAGAGGGGCGACCGTCACCGCCGCCACTGCCATACATTCCATGCATTGCCCATCAAACATGCATTGCCCATCAAACATGCATTGCCCATGAAACGGTGTTGCCGCAGCAGGGGCGTGCGCGCGCACCACGTCACCCTTGCTGCCTTACTCCCGACTCTCTGCGACGACCACACAACACATGCCTACACAGGGTCGCCGTCACCAACCACACCCCACCCTCCCATGCTGCTGCCCGGCCTTTCCTCACAACAGGAGCCTCATGGACAACTTTGAATGGTGCGAGGGCTACAACATGCGCTTCGGCCTCTACAAAGTTGACTTTGCAACGCAGGAGCGCACGCTGAGGCCAGGCGCAGGCGCGTTCACAAAGGTCGTGCGCGAGTTTGCGGCGGGCGGGCTGCGCAGCACCGCACGCCCCCAGCCCAGCAGCAGCAACGGCATTGCCAAGCTTGACGGCATCAGCATGAGCGCGGTTGCGGACGCAGGGCCGCCTGGCACCACCCCTGTGCCATGAACCCACCCCTGTGCCATGAGGTAGGGACTCCAGACGGCGGTGTATCCTATGGCGGGCCGGCCTGCCTACTTGGACGCCCTGCCCGCCTCTCGTTGTGGTCCGGTGGTGGTGCCCCCCGCGTGGCGGTGTGTGCGGCAACATGTGCCATGAACCACCCACCGCCCATCACCGCCGGCACACGCTCCGGTTCCGAGCATTCTGAGCGCGAACCGAGCGCAGTAGGCAGCAAGTGGTCACTGGCTGTTCTTTACCCTGCTGCAGACCGCGCAGCAGCCGGTGTGCTACTGCCGCGTTTACTGCTGGAATGCGCACGGTGCTGCGCACGGCCCCCAGCGGCGCGTCAGAACGGTGGCTGTTGAGGCACTCACACCTGGCCTGTGCTCTTGAGTGCTGGCCGCACCTGTCTTGGCGGGGAGGGCGGGGAGGGAGGGGCAGGTTTTATCCTTTGTTCTGCATCCAGTTTTGGGCGACCAGGCTCACATGCGGTGCGGCATGTGGTCTGGAATCGTGCGGGCAGTGTTGTTGTGACGCTGCAGCTTTTAGCAGGGCAGAAGCCCGCGTGCCGGTTTATGGATGTCACTCACGCTTTTGCATGTTACCATTGCCATTTGCACGCGCACACAAGTATCTGTGCCTGCGCGTTCATGAACCCACTGCCTGTGTGAAGTCAGCTGTCTCCTGGTGGGCTATGCAGGGGGTTGTCAAGCTGGCAGGGCTCCCGGCTTGTTGGTACACCGTGACCGCTGGCGGCATGCATTGTTTGCACAGCCATGTACCGTCTACTTCCCTGTCAAGGCCCCCCACCATAATTAGGGTTTGGCAATAAAAAGAGGGGGGAGAGCGTCATTTTGGGCGGCTAGTTAAAACCTGAGGGGAGGGGGGGTACATAATTAGCCCTATCAAGGCCCCGCGTGCGGTGAAACTGCATGAAACAACACATGAACACAGGACCCAGCAGAACAGGCTGTGCTGGCAGTTCTCGATGCGAATGGGAGGCAAAGTATTAGGTGCCTAAGGTCAAAAAAAGGGGGCAACATATTCAGGGAGCACCAGTTTAAAGGGGGGGTGACATGATTATGCACGGCCAGTTAAAAGGGGGGTGCATCATTATGGCCGCCTAGTTAAAACCTTCCTTAATTATGGTGGGGGGCCTTGATAGGGAACTAGACGGTACTTGTACTTGAAGTTCTCTGCAGAACAGCAGAGATCTTGTAAACATTTATACTTATTACAGCGCACAGGGGCATGCAGCCTGCGTGTAGTGGGTTGTTGCATATCCGCAAGTGCACCAAGACTGTTTGTACTTGAAGTAGAAGTGCTACTGCACCTTGGCAGGTCGAGCCTGGCCTGCCGGTGGCTCAGGCCAACCTGCTGGCACTTCCTGTTGTTTACTGTTGTTGACCACCAGTGCACTTGGCATGCTAAGGTGTGAGCATGTCTGAAAAGGGGCCGGGCACGTACAATGTGCAACAGCTTCAAGCTCGCTTGCATGATCTAAGCCCTTGCCACAAGCGCAGATTCGTACTGCTGAAGTAAATGTGACCTACTCCTTCCCGCCTGTAGAGCGCTAGACTAAAATGTTGGCTGCAAAGAAGCTGCAGTTCAAGAGGGGGAGGAGCAACTCTGTTCCTGGTGTGTGTGCATGTGCAGAGCACAATACTACCTGGGCTGCTGTGTTGACGTTAGCTTGTGCACATGCCATGGCGAACTAATAAGAGTGTTGCACTCCAAGACACAATATGCTCCCTACACCTGCCATCAACAGGCAGCAGAGCAGGTTGCAACAGCGAGCCAGCACACAAGCCCAACACCATCCGCAGCACCACACAGTTTGATGCATTTCTGTAGCATAATGGTACTGCCGCAGCGTGCCCTCTGCGCCGCCACTATTCAACAACGCAACTGCGCAGCGCCACTAACGGCGGGCGCAGCAGCAGCAGCACAAAAGGGGCAGCAGTGCAGCAGCAGCTGGTGCTGCGCGCAAGTGCCATCGGCGCCTCCAAAATCACTGGGCTAGCAACAGGGGTAGCGGAGCCAGTGTGCGGGCGCCAGGCTGTGGCAGTCAACGGTCACGTTGTTCGGCTTCACGTGGCAAAGATGCTGTCAACAAGAGAGACAGGTGGCAAACGGCAGCGCAGCAGTGGGGTGAGCACCAGCCACCGTTTTGCGACGCACTACGCTGAGCAATACTTAAAAGGTGAGAGATGATCAGGTGGCGTTGTAGGCGCAAGACTGCCACATTGGCACATGCCATGGCCACAATGGTCCAACACTAGTGACAGCTCACTTGACCAACCTCTCGTGCAGGCACCACTCCAGAGCAGATAAACAAGAGAAAACAAGCGAAGTCACCGCAACGCCGCGCCCAGCCATGCAGCCATGGTGTGCGCAACCACGCAGGGGTTGGAAACCACCAACAATGAGCTCACATGAGCCATGCGCACATGCACTACTGCCACTGCCACTACAGTAGCACGGCACAACGGCTGACCTGCCAATGGACTTGTCGCGGTTGGGCATGCGGATGTAGGAAGGCACCATGGGCTTGAGCTCCTTCTCGCCTGTAGCCAACAGCCAGACAACAGCCAAAGAACAGCCAGACAACAGCCACGCAACAGCCGGGCGACAGCCACACCAAAGACACAACCAAGCGCAAGTGATGGCAGGTTACGCTTCGCTGTGCTGGTGTCATTTTGACAGGGGGGTGCGCCGTGTGGTTGAGCAGCCTCATGCCGCAGCTGCGGCTGCCGGTGCACTGGGAGTTTGCACGTGGCTTCAGGCATGAGTTGAGGCCAGGTGGTGTGCGAAAGGGAGAAAGCACAGCGCACACAGTCACGCCGAGGCGCATGGACTGCACACATTGGTGAGGGGTGCAAGGGTGCGGCAGCCACCACCAGCAGCCAGCAGCAGCAGCAGCAGCAGCAGCAGCGGTGCAATGCCTCACCCCCATGTACATGCAGCTGCCACACCACCTCAGAGCCACAGGTGGGTGGCCAATCAAACCGTGGGTGCAAGATACTGGCAGTTACTGGCAGTTACACAGGCCTCACCTTCGAGGAAGATGTTGGTGTACAGCTCATCCATGGGAGGGACGGTGCCAGCCTGTTTGTATATACATACACATTCACCGCATCAGTCACAGCAGCAGCATGCAGCGCACACCCAGCATGCATCAGAACGGATGCCATGACTGCCACCAGCATCAGCAGGGGCAGTGGCGGCGGGCTAAATCAACCCCTGGGGGTGGTGCACGAAGTGCAACCGAAAGCTGGCACAGAGGGGCCTCCTGTGGCACTTGCAAAGTGTGTATATATGTTCGCACATTCTTGAAGTAGGCACTTCACAAGGACTGTCACACAGTGTTCGGTCAGGGCGGCACAAAGTACTTGTGAAGTATATTGTTGACGTACGTCATACGGCACAACATACAGCATCTTTATACGCCTCAGAGAGTTGTTACACGCCGTGCACATTGTGTACAAACACGTTATACACCACACATACATGTCGGTATACTTCTGAACGTTACGTCATCATGTCATCACGGCGCATGACACAAAAAACGTTCACACTGTGAGCAGCCGCCCTGTGCCCCATCCCCACACATATTGTATGTGCTCACGTGCCATTCCTAGGCGCACCTTGGCCTGCTTGAGCGCATCCTTCTGGAGTACGTTATACGGTGCATGATACAAAAGTGTACACACTGTGAGCAGTCGGCCTGTGCCCCATCAGTACACATTTGCATGTCCTTCTGAGCGCACCTTGGCCTGCTTGAGCGCATCCTGCACCTCCTTCCGGATGTCCTTCTCAATGTTCTTGAGCTCCTGGGGGTCCACCATGTTGTGCTGAACAAGCAGGTTCTGCGAACACCGCAATGCAATGGGGCACAACACACAACAGGAAAGTGGAGGTCGCAGTGCGTGTAGGCTTGAGCGGGGGGTGCTGACCAAGGAGGGTGTGTGCACGTGAAGCGCGGCGCAGCGCAAGCGACAATGCATGAGCTGATGCAGCAATGTCTGCGCATTAGGTGGGCTGCGCCAGCAGAGTCTGCACACCAAAGGGCACAACTACAGAGCTGTGTCAAGGTTGATGTGGACGTGTGTGCCGCGCGTGCAGGGTTTGGCCCGCCAGCAGTTACTACTGCACCGGGATGCCGGTATACTTTCGGCCGTTGACGCGGGTCCACTGTTGTACCTACTCAAGCGGTGACTGATCAAGTCACCCTGACGTGTTCAATGGGGTCGGGGGCCAGTGAGCAACAAGACAGCGCACCCAAATCACCAGTCCCTGACTCACCTCAGTGTACTCAATCGGGTCACAGGGAGTGAGTACAACAACAACGCAAATGTACCCAAGCCGTGAGTCATCTACTCGCCTTGACGTACTCGATGGGGTCACGGGCAGTGAGCACAACGCGCATGTACCCAAGTCGTCAGTCAACAACTCACCTTGGCGTACTCGATGGCGTCGCGGGCAGTGAGTACAACAACAAGTGCACTGTAGCCCAAATGTACCCAAGTCGTGAGTCATGTACTCACCTTGACATACTCGATGGGGTCACGGGCAGTGCGCATGCTGGCAATCTCGTCCCTGTTGCGGTAGGTGGTGCCGGGGTCGCTCATGGAGTGGCCATGGTAGCGGTACGTGTCCACCTGGGAAAGTTCAAGTACAAGTTGAAGTTGACAGCCCTCAATCACAGAAAAGAGAAAGGTATGTGTGCATACACTGGCTACTCCCACTAAGGAATTCATGAATGCGGAACCAGTCATTGACGGTCACCTCCGCACATGAGGTGCGGCGCACTTCAGATGCGGGGGACAAGCAGTCTTGTTGTTGTGGTGGCCACCGTGCTGGCAAGCCAGTGCACCCGCAAGCTCCACAAGCGGACTGTGCAGCTGGTGCATGTGCTGGTGCGCAGGCGCACAACGATAAAAAGATGATGCCAGCAGCTGCATGCACTGCAGGTGTGACTGCTGGCAGTGGTGTCATTTTATGGGCTGTGTGTGCGCCGCCGCAGTCCTTTTCTGTGCAGCATGTGCTGCCATTCCAACAAATAGAGTGCCACTACGAAAAAGACAACACGGTGGACAATGTGCTAGTAGTACTACTAGTACTATTGAGGTACATGTCTACAAACATCACTCGGTGTCATGACAACACGACCGATGCTACCTTGTGTGGCAGTGCCAATAACAAAACAGCATTAAGCCACGGCATATTGTACACATGGGGGGCATGGCACATACCCATACCATATACTACAGTAGTATATATACTATGTAGTATATGTATAGCCAATCGAGCTTGCCGGTGGCACTGCACTACAGGAATTGGTTGACGGAATGTAAAAACTTGCGTATGCAGGTGCACGAAGTGATGCGTGGGCTCACCTCAATGTACATGGGCCCGTTGCCGGTGCTGCACCACTCCTTGGCCTTCTTCATGCCCTCGCGCACCATGAGCACGTTCATGCCATCCATCCTGTGCAGCGCATACATGTGCCCACACAAAGTTGCAAGGGAGTGTCAACAGGTTACAGGGCACTGCGTACAATAATTCTATGCACTATCCTAAATAGTTTGGAGCAAGAGTATCTCTACTACAGTATGCTAAAACACGCTGTGTATGTTGGCAACGCAGGATGCATTGGTCACGGCTGGCGAGCGTGTGCAGAATGCACATGGTACCATGTTGTGGGCAGCGATGCCTACAAGCCCAACGCTCATCGAACAATGGCCAGAGGCAAAAGCGCGCCAAATGCTGGGTTGTGAGGTGGCCTGCGGTGCCGCAGTTGTTGACGGCCAAGTGATGCTGCTTGGAGAGGCCGAAGCGAAGACGTCTGTGGTACAGTGTGGGACGGGCAGGGCATGGCTCACAATACCGCGCTACAGCACTACTCATACCTCTGAAGTATACTGTGGTGTGCCAGCAAAGTGAGGCAGCGCTGGTGACAGCAAAAGCGCAAGGAAGCAGTGTGGTGGACATGCTACTGTACTACTGCTGTAGTGCTATGTGGTACCTGCTACTGTAGTACCTACACTGTACTTCTGTAGTACATACTGCTGTAGTGCCTACACTGTACTACTGTAGTACATACTGCTGTAGTGCCTACTCTGTACTACTGTAGTACATACTGCTGTAGTGCCTACACTGTACTACTGTAGTACATACTGCTGTAGTGCCTACACTGTACTACTGTAGTTTCATCTACTTGCACTTGTGGGCGTGCAGGAGCCCATGCCATGCACGCCAGCAAGCTCGTGGCCATGGCACATGCCCGGCAGCGTATGCAGACGAACGCTCAAAGTTATCTGAACAACATGTAAAAGACCTACTGTAGTACTGCTGTTGTACCTGATGCCCGGGATGTGGTTTCCCATGGTGTAGTACTTGTTGTTGGAAGAGGAGCGCTCCTTGGAGGTGCCCATGCCATACTGGTTGTTCTCAATGCAGAAGATCATGGGCAGCTTCCACAGCGATGACATGTTGGCGCTGCAGGGCACGCCACGGCGCACAGTCAAACACAGACAAGATGAAGCAAGCAAGTCAGGTGGCGCTGATTGACGTTGCAGATGGTGACGCGCCTGGCGGACACTGATGGAAACGCGGGCACTGGTGAGTCGGGGCTTGCTGAATGGTGCATGGCCATCTCACTCTGCGCAGTGCCGCTTTGGTTTTTGTGCGCCGACATGCCCATTACCCATGCATGTACATAAGCAGCGTTCGACACCCGCACTTGTGAGACGCACAGCGTACAGCAAGAGCACCACACCGCACATGATACACATGCTGGCCACCTGCGGGGTGGGCACAACACGTCTCTCTCTGCCCCTGCTACACTCACGAGGCAGGTGGACCGTGATGACCTCACCTGAATGCCATGGTCGGCGTCACAATCGGTACCGTTTTGGAGGTGTGGACCCGTTTATACGTTACACGCACTGGTTCCAGGGTGTGGCGGCTGTATTGACTTTGTGATCAGTACCATTCAAAGTACGGATCAGGTTCAAACATGCAGTACACAAAGTTGCAGGGTGCGGCGGCAGCGCCCCACTCACCTCTCCCAGATCTGTCCCTGGTTGGCGGCGCCATCGCCATACATGGCAATGGCCACGGGCGATGGCTCGCCGGCAGGGGTCTTGTACTTGGCCGCAAATGCCAATCCGGCGCCCACCGGCACCTGCCGCACACGCACGCAGCGGGGCAGCAACAGAAGTTGAAGTACAGGTTAAAGTTGAAGTTCAAAAGGGTAGCATGCAGGCAGCTAACTCGGCCAGAGCTGTGGTGCCATCGACGGCGCGGGTAGCGCGTGTGCGGCGACACGCGGCAGCAGTGGCAGCAGCGGCAGCAGCAATGCCGAGCTGTGAGTGCGGAGTGTGTGCATTGTATGGGGGGCGAGGGGGGTGGTTATGCCAAGTGAGGGGCATGCACCTGTGCGCCAACAATGCCCTGGCCGCCATAGAAGTTGTGCTCCTTGCTGTACATGTGCATGGAGCCACCCTTGCCTGCGGCAGTTTTCAAAACAGCAGCAGCAGTGCTCAGCAGTGCTCAGCGAGGGCAGTGCAAATGTGTGGCACAAGTGCGCAGGTGCAGCACATGGCACAGGTGATCAGCAGCAAAGAGCGTCACCCAATCGCTTCACTGTAACACGGGCGTGAATGTGTGCACACACAGGGCGCTCCTGAAACACCGCAGTCAATGATGGCTGGCTGATGTATGGCAAGCAAGCGGAAGTACAACAAGCACTGCCAGTCTGGGCGCCGGCAGTCACACACAGGCTAATCATGGCCGGTGTGTGCACTGCTGCTGCAGGCGCGCATGGAGTAGCAAGTTCAAGAGTGGCAACTTCAAATGTGTCTCACCGCGGCTCACGCCCTCCTTGAAGCCAAGCAGCTCAGCAAACACAGACTCCACGTTGCCGCCCCTCAGCTAAAGCACAACACACACGCACGGGCACAGGCACAACAAACGGTGACGGCGGCAGGCGAGCAGTGGCATCTTATAAAAATAGTGGTTACCCGGGTCAAATACTTTTTTTATAACTCTTCCTGTGGGTCTGGGACCCACCACATTGTTTTGTGAAGTCAGCTACAGTAAACGCTGGGGTCAATACACTACTGCAATTATTGGAGTCAACTCATCTTTGCCAGTACCGCCCCCCCGCCCTTTTGTTTGGGTCCGACAACACTATTGACTTTTGGCTCGCGGCACTACTCAGAGACACGCCGGCAGTACCACCTGTGTGCCCCTTCTCTTTCCTGTTTGGAGGAAATACACACTGGCATGACAGTACCTGACGGTGGCACTTGGTATGCACACCACCTATGCACACCACCACGGGCACATGCCCATGCAGCAGGGGGCCAACATAACACCCCCCCCCCGGTAAAAACAGGTGGTTTTAAGCGAGCCGCCGTGCCGGGTGCGCGCGCACCACCAGCTGATGGCTGACACTGAAAGGCCGAGGCTGGGTCGGGCGCCACTGTCCCTTCTGCCGTTGTGTTTGAGTGCACTGCCCCAGCAGCGCGACGGTGCGGGCTAGCATAGCCCGGCAGGCCAAGGCACAAGAGTTAGGGTTAAAGGCATTGCGGAAATGCCACAGAGGGTATCATGGCAGCTCAACAGTGTGCACTATAGTAGACTACAACAAGTATATACCTGTGGTATACTTCTTGGAGCATGTATACGTATACGCGTGCAAGTGCTTCCTGGCCTCCAAATGACATGTGTTCTCAAACCTCTCAAATTGTCGGGCTGCCCATTTGGACTGCTGTGACGATGACAGCTTACCCTCCAAGTCGAAGATCATATACTTGAAGTACTTCAGGTCACTGACCAGCAACGTGCAGCATGCTGATTTGTCATGCTATTACTGCTACAACGCCGCGTTGTCCCCACTTGTTGCATCGCTGCGCTGCTCCGGTGTGCAAATGACGACGCCATCACAGCCGCTGCGCAGGCTCCAGGAGTGTGCCACTGTGGATAGGTAAATCTCCTGGCCACAAGCTTGCCAGGCTCCTGTTGGCAGGTCAGTGCTGCCAGGCTAAGCTGCAGGTGCCGACAAGGCACATAAATACTGCTTTTGCTGTTCCGCCAATGCCGCACGCACACTCGGGAGTGATGTGATGCCTGCCTGTGGACGCAGTTACAGTACGGTGGCTCTGGCCTGTGGGTACATGCCGCTAAAACACACTGCTTGGCTTCTAAAACACATATGCGGGCATGATATTTATTGGTGCAGCTGCCTTGGGTCAATGCTGGGCGCGGCAGCTCACGTCACTGTGACATGCACAAGTCAACACTATTGTACACTTCCACATAGTTCATGTACTGCCTTTGATTACTGCTGTGCTTCAGCGGCTCACGTCATCACTGGCGACTGCTCAGCCAACAGGCAACACAGGTCTGCCTCTCCCTGACCCCGCACCATACCTACCCCAACAGCTAAATGCAGCGGCAACAGCGTCCCCAAGCAGCCCCTATTGTTCAACAAAAACCACAACGTCACCACCATCTACAAGTCAGCAATACTATATCCTTCCACATTCATGTACTTGCCGAGTGCGCAGCAGCAGGTGCCGTACTCACCAGAGAGACGCAGTGCTACCGATAGGACGTGACCCACGAGTCCCTTTAGTCAAGGAAGAACTATAAGTCAACTGTACTATATAATCCATGTCCACATAATTCATGTGCACAGCAGCAGCACACTGTGCTCACCAGAGAGATGCAGTGGCAGCGGTAGGACGTGATCCACGAGTCCCTTTGGTCAAAGGCAGACTCCACTCCCATGGCCACCGCCTCCTGCCCGTCGTACAAGTGGCAGAAACCACGAATGGCTCGCGCCTGCGCAGCAGCAGCAGAAGAGCAACAACATGCTCAGCAGTGCTGAGAGAAAGGCATGGTGCTGCAGCACCACAGTGCACAAGTACACACCACGGATGCCTTGCACCTGCACAGCAGCAGCAGAAGAGCAACAACATGCTGCTCAGCACAGACACGGAAAGAGGAACGCATGGTGCTGCAGCACCACGGTCCACAGGTGGCAGAGACCACGCGTGCTCAGCAGCAGGAAGAGAGCAACATGCTGCCCAGCACAGAGTGCACGAAAAACGTGGCGCTGCTGCTCAGCACCAGGGTGCGCAAGTGGCAGAGGCCAGTCACTAATGGCTGCGCCTGCTCAGCAGCAAGAGAGCAACACGCAAGTAACGCTGCTCAGCGCAGAGAGAGGGCGCGCAACTTGTAGCGCCGCTCAGCAGCAAGCTCGCTCCGTGATTGTGCCTTGGCTTGAAGGCGCAGAGAAGGTAAGGTGTGAGGTGGGCTGCTGCCGCTTGGCACCAATGTGCTGCCATGCACACATGAGATAGTGCATATAACATACTTCAGTATGTACTTTGTACTTACTTCGAAGCATGTGTACTTGTGATGCACTACTGGTACTACTACAGTTCTGTGTACGTGCGGCAGGGCATTGCGGGTGCACGCACGTGCATCAACAGCTGCTTAGCGTTTTAGGCAGGGTTGCACAAAAGGTGCCGCCTGCCAGCAGCGTGGGCACATGCCTTGTACTCGGTGTCACAGGTGATCTCCATGCGGCGCATGGTGTACATGAGCCTGAAGTACCCCAGCAGCTCCTCCTTATTGGTGGTGGCCTACACATGAAAAACACAAAACAAACACCCAATCAGTACAGTCTGCGAACATCAGCAGCGACAGCAGGCCCCAGAGTCCAGGCTTAGCACAGTGCGCCCTGATGTTTCTACGAAAACATAGATTGACAGGCACAGCCAACACGTGTTGTGAATGCAGGTATGTGGCGAAGCTCAAGCCAAATTACGCCGCACTCTGTGCACACGCCGAAGTGTTGGGGCAGCTTGTGTGGTGGTGCGAGCAGCGCATGTGCCAGTTGCTCATTGGCGCAAGCAGGGGCATGGAACGGCAACGTACCTCCTTGGGCATGTCAAAGGGAAGCTTGTGAGTCTCGTACGCCCGTGTAAATGGAACCTGTTGCAGCACGCGAGCAACAGCCACCACATAAAAACATGGGTACTTCAGCAAACTTAAATGGCAGCTGCTGTTTGGCAGCAGCGGGGAAGGGCAACACGGCATGCGCGCGTGGCGGCCGGCCACTGCTTGTTGAGGTGCAACGTTGGCAGGAAGGGCCACAGCCGCCCACATAAAAGCAATACTGAGCATTATGGCAGGACCATGTACTGCTGAGGTTGTGCGCTCACCGTGATGCTCGCAGAGGACATGGACCGCTTGGCGGTGTCCCTCGCCAGCTGCGAGGCGCATGCCCTGTGGCGCCATAAGAGTCGGGCGCCGCCCCATTTCACACCATGGGCAGTCAGCAACAAGGCACAGTGTCAGAGCATGCAAGCGAATGCAGCAGGGCACGGCAGCCGGGGCAGTACTGCTGCTTCAGCGCACTGGCAACTCAAGGAGACGCCCAGGAAACCTGCTGCTAGTGTATGTTGCTTCTTCTGACGTGCTGCTGCACACGATGCGGGGACTGGCTTGCGTGCGCAAGGGCAGGGCGCTGGTACGAGCACATACTAGCAGCAGCCGCCTCAATTGCGACGGCTCACTGTGTATCATATACCCAGTAGAACTGCTGGCTGGCTGCTGTGACAGCCCTCGGATATGTGCACCGTTCACCATTCTTATATGTGCACGGGTACGCCATCAGGAATGATGCCAGGGGTTGATACACCCCGGCAGTGCTGAATTTTCTGCAGCAGCTGCCCACATGCAGCTGCGGGCCTGCACGCGCTGTGCGTTGAGGCATGGCACCGCCTGTCGCGGTCTTTGAAATCTGCCCTCAGGGTGTTGCTGCTTGCAAACTGCTGCACTACTGCTGCTGCAAAGCTGCGCCAACAAGCGGTGGGCTGTGCGAGGCCTCACCTGGCGCCCCGCAGGGTGAGAGCGGAGCGGTACATGGCTGCAACCCTGCCTCTTGCGCCAGCCACCGCTGCTCTGCCTCCCTCAAGATCGCCGGCACTGGATCTGAGGGATGAGTGTGTTCGATACTCAGGTGACCTGAGCTGCTGAGCACTTCACCACTTTTGCAGATTTGTTAGACCCCCACTAAATCAGTGTTTTTGTCGAGGCTTGGGCTAAAACGAGGTCCAGATTTGGTTTTGCAATATTTTTGGGCTGACGTTGACTTTATCGCGCTGATCAGCCAAGTGCTCTGACTGGATTTTTTGTGCTTGTGTGCACACACCATCATCTTCAGTCCCAGCACCACACCGCCACAGCACCGCCCGCTCTTCCACGATGCGTAACCAGGCACTGGCAGTGGCGTTGGCCTTCTTGGCGACAGCGGCACATGCCTTCGTCGTCCACATGTCCGCAGGTGAGACCAGATGCAATGCAACGCTCTGCTGCAACGTCTGTGTGTGAACCTGAGCGCAGAAGGGACAGGATCCTATGCCCGACAGCGACTGCTCGCCGGTGCTGGACCGCACCGCGTGCTGTCACAGGTCGTGCCATAGTTTTACGCGGTCCATCCCAGCGCCTGCTTCGCGCATGGCGTGGATACGCAATCACTGCGGCTGGTGGTGTGCTTACGTGAGCAAATGCTGGTTGCGCTGTTGCAGGGCCCAGGCAACTAGGCACCCTGCGGCCAGTAGCCGCCGGCGCCTCCCTGCAGCGGCAGCGTGGGCTAAGGCTGTATTCGGTCGAGGAGCAAGCAGGGCCGGAGCCTGCCCCAGAGGTGAGTGCAAGTTTTTTGTGCCGCCACAGCTGCAGCCACCTGCCGCTGCTGCTGCCGCCGCTGCCGCTGCTGTCGCTGCCAAAGCAGTGCTGACGGCTTCGTGCTCAGTCGCCGAGTGCGGTTGTGTACAGGTGTCGCAAGTGTGCAAAAGGATGATTGTTTTTGTCCGATGCCAGTGCTGGCGGTCGAAGCGGAAGCAAATTACCGTGGAGTGCATGGGACCCATGGGTGTGCACTCTGCCCCACCCTGTGGTCTGTGCTTGAAGGCACGCTGCAGCCACGAGAGCTGGTCTCATGCTCTGTGTACCATTCAAGCACTGCAGACTGCAGGGCGCGCACATTGGCTGGCATGCAACCAGAAAGCGAGTGGTGCCTATGAGTGCTGCTGCTGCTATGGCATACACTTTCGGTGCCATGCCTCTACGCGGCTACGCAGAGAGTGCCGAAGTTGAAGCAGCAGGTGAAAGTTCAATTAATGATTAATTTATTAATTTGCTGCCAGGCATGTGCACGCCTGTTGCAGGGCCTGATGTCAGCGGCGAAAGGTCGCCCTCCAGCCAGCTGGCAAGTTTGAGTTACAACACTGTTGCGCGGGCGCAGCTGCTTATAAGTGTGCGTATGTCACCGCACCTTTCACACAGAAGCACATTCATTAGTCAGAAGCTGGCAGAGCTTGTATTGGCCTTGTCAGTAGTACCGAATGAGGCATCGTCAGTGCTACCGGAAAACACAGCTGGAGTCGTGAAGTTTTTCGTAAAATCTGGGTTGTATTTGCGGGCCCGTGTCACAGCTACATCATATTTTCATCGTCAGTTTTGCGCAGAACAGTACAGGTGGAGGCTGTTCTGTTGACATAGTCTGTGTCTGTGTGTCACTTGCCTCGGCCAGTTTCTCATGATTGCCAGTGCTGCCACTTGTCTTGCCTACCACTGGTCCACACTCTTCGCTCACCATTTTCTGGCTGGTTTTTGCCTGAATTCCCGCTAAATCCAGATGGAGTCTGCTGCTGAGCCGGTGGAGGGAGGCGATGAGGAGGCGGCAGCGCCCAAGAAGAAGAGGAAGGGAGAGTTTGTGGAACTTTCTGAGGAGGAACTGGAGGCTCTGCCACCCATGGAACTGGAAATGTATGAAAAGGTGAGCCCACACAGCGTGTGTAGCACAGCAGTATTTGGCTGGGCCGTTCGTGGGTGTTTCGATGCCTTGAGCGTGTGGCGAAGGGCGGCTGACCGTGAAGGGTGGCTGAGGGTATTGGGAGCATGTGGAGGTGCTCCAGCATTTCAGCGATGGGTGGTACTGATGTTCTTCAACCTATGGGGCATGCCGTGGCTGAAAGT
The DNA here is from genome assembly GCA_032358315.1 of Ophiocytium majus. Classification (NCBI taxonomy): domain Eukaryota; class Xanthophyceae; order Mischococcales; family Ophiocytiaceae; genus Ophiocytium; species Ophiocytium majus. The sequence continues at coordinate 10,625 of JAULBY010019898.1, read as the reverse complement.
GTATTGCGATGCCACGGTGATAATGTGCAACAGCGGCAGTGCTACACGTGCAGCATCAGCGCCCCTGCCGTTCTCTGTAACCTCTGGGCTGCCGAGACGGTCCCAAGGGTAAAATGCAAGGGGAAAGTACTGGGGTTGTTTTTTAGCGGAGCGAGGTGCATGCTCTTGTGGATTGCAAGACCACGTGTTGTGGCCTGCAGCAGCATGTGTTAGTGGGTGCATAGCTGCGGATGAAACCAGCTACATCTGGAGTGGGTGCGCAAGTTCATGTGTACAATGCCTTTCAGCAGCGGTTGCGTTGCGGTGGAGATAGGTTTTGCCAGCTGCCACTGTACCTGAATGGGTGTGCCCTACGCTTAGCCTATGCCCGCAGTGTTGCTTCCAACGTGAGTATCACGTCACCCGACCTGTGATTGTACTGTGGCAGCACACCTGTACCATAACAGTCACTTGCACCTTCATACACGAGTCACCAGCTGAAGTGCTTCGGAGTATCTGTAAAGAGATTGAGAGATCGAAGATGGTGCGCATATTTGCTGCAAACTGCCTCTATTCTGGGTACATGTAGCTCAGGACAGGCAACGGGCATAGCTTACTGGGGCAGCCGCTACCCTACGTGCGCTTTTCCAAAAGCCTGGGTGGCAACAGCGGCAGCCTAGAGGCATACACATCAACCTGCCGCAGTGTGTTGGGGTCAGGTTGGATGCCATACTGCTTCTAAGACCTCGAGTGCGTAGTGACAGGGCAACGACTCGGGCACGGTTGTCGTAACTCAAGCGGGGTAGCTGAAGCCAGCACACCAGCACCGTTCGCCACTGGCTCCCTAGCTCACACACACTGCAGCAATGTGTGCAGTTTCGGTCAACATCACGGTTGTGATGTTTTATGCCCTTACAAAGCCAGATGAATGGCCGCAACTGCCCGTGATGACATGTTTTCATCATGCAACTTTGGCTGCTCGCCGCTGTTGCACACACAGGCAAAGGAGGCCGCACGCCTGCGTGCCGCCGAGAAGTTCATTGTCAAGAGCACGGGGGACTATGAGTGCCGCTCGTGTGCGTACGTCTACTCCACAGCACAGGTGCGTTGGCGCCGGCCTGCCCTCCGGCTACTGCTGCTGTACTGCAACACGTTGTTGACGATGGCACACGAAGTTGCGATGGCCACAGCTGCCTACTGAGTTAAAGCCTTTGTTGTTGAATCACAGGCACAAATGAATTTAAAGTGATATCATACACATGTATATTCTTGCATTTTCTTGTCAATTATTCTTATCAGTAATAAGCTACATACATTACTCTCTTGCGCATCATCTGTGGTTAGCAAGGGCAAGCAGCAGCCGCGGAGCACAAGCTGCAGCTGCGAATGCATCGCTCACGTCATCGCCCTCCCTCCCATGCATGTGCCACAGTAGCTCGACGCACAAGTTGCAAGCGCGCCATCTTCAGCTTGGCGGGCTTGCAACCACAAAATTAGCACGGCACAGGCATGCTGTACGCACCCAGGCTCGGTGCCTCAGGCAGGCTGTAACACAACATGTTGGAAGCAGTGGGCGGTGGGCCATCACGCTCTGGTGCGCTCATTGCCGCCCTGCTGCTCCCTGCTGCTGCTTTGGCTGCTGGCCGGCGGAGCAGAATGTCAGGAGCTTCGAAGACCTGCCGAGCACCTGGAAGTGCCCCGTGTGCCGCGCGCCCAAGGACACATTCATGGAGCAGACGGTCACCATTGCGGGCTTCGAGGCCAACCAGGTGCGTTCAGGCAGCCAGGGCGCATGGTGCACACCTGTAGGCATGTGTCTTTGCCAAAGTGTGACTAGCACGCACTTTGGGGCTTGGGCCTTTGCCCACGCCAGAGGCACCCCTTGATGGTGAGCAGAGTGCAGTGTCAGAGCCAGTTTGCAACGGCGGTGAATGAGGTTGTGCATGTGCCGCCATCTGCTGCGGGTGTGCGGGTGACAGGTACCTGCTACTGGCCCGTCTCGGCAGCGCACACCGTGGGAATAGATACTTTTGAAATCCTTCCTCACCCAGCTGCTATGGCACCGCCGCACGTGCGCTGACTTGCACTGCAATTAAATTGGTTGCATCTCTCATGTGCTGCCGAGCAGGGCTATGGGTTTGGCACCAACTCCATGACCGGCGGGCAGAAAAACCTGCTCATCTTTGGCGGCCTGGGCGCCTTTCTGGCGCTCTTCCTGCTCGGCTACGCTCTCGACTGAGCCGCGGCGGCTGAAACAGTTTGGTTGAAGTTCAAGTTGAGGTTGAAGTTATGACAGCACTTTTATGTTGGCCGCCGGGGCGCCTTGTGGTGGCGGGGCGGGCTGGGGCACTCAATCACACACCTGACACAGTAGCAGTGCGGCAGTGCACAGACTGGCCGCAGGCTGGTGGCACGAGAGAGCATAGCACATAGCACAACTTGAGATACACATGGATAACCTTAGAACCTGCAGCAGTGGCGTGCGCACATGTGTTGAAGTGGCGTGCAAATGGAAAACATGTCAAGTGGTGCCATGTATGGTGCCGCCGATAGAGGGGCGCACGCCTGTGTCTTGTGCGCGCCGTTTGTGTGGCTGCTGTCTGTGCGCTGCTCTTCTGTGAGCACGCAAACATGAGTCACATTTGTCGAGTACAGTTGTGATCACTGCTCAGCACCACCGGGCAGTGGATTATACTGTAATGAAGTGGCGTGAGTGGGTACTCAACTTGAGAACTCAAGTACAAGACTTCAACCATGGAGCATTTTGCCACTTCAATATATGTAGCTTCCTCTGAACTGCGTGCCCTTTGGCGGAACTTCAACCATTGCTTTCACCAGCTCAGGTGAAGGCCTCGTTCCATTAGCACCTACTAAGTGCTCTAGGAACTTGAGCTCTGAACGGAAATAAAATTGATGTGACTTCTCCAAGCCACAACTCATCCCAGCTTTGATTAGCCGAGTGATTATCTCTTCATGTAGTTTTATTTATATGCACTTGTGCGCGTGCAAGAGCTGCAGGGTGTTGTGTGGGGAAGACACCTGGAGAGGTTGGGTCTGCTATGAACAGTGTCCTCATGTAGATGACGCATGTTTTGATCCTTTCCACTGACGCTACCACCAGGCCCTGGTGGATACCCTTCGCCACCGCGCGGCGGTAGGTCTCGCACGTACCGTCACAAATGGTGACGTCAAGGCAGCAGGCCAAGCCATAGCCGCCGCAGAGCGGTGAGATGCCGGCCGCGCGCGGCTGCACCGTGGGCGCCGGCAGGTCAACCTGCCCCGGTGGGAAGTACAGGTCCATCTGCTTGATACTGTTGGCCGCGGTGGGCGTAAAGGGGTACCGCGACTCGCATTGCACGCCCTTGAGCTTGGCGTCGCCGCATAGGAACTCCCACAGAGAGTCGACGACACGGTGGTGGCGGGTGCTGCTGAGCCCTTGGCTGCAGCGGCGGATGTGTGCCCCGGACTGCGGCCAGTGGCACTGACGGCAGCGCCCCCTCCGCTGTCGCCGGGAACTCGCGCTCGATGCCCAGGTAGCGGCGGATCGTCTCGGGACAGGGGGGGGCCCTCCATGGCCAGATGTTTGTCGGCCCCGGGCAGGACCGCCGCCCAGGCCATGCCCCCCCTGTCCGCGCAGCTGCGCCACGCCGCGAGCATTTCCCAGTCCTCCGCTGCCTCCAGCGCGGTCTGCCGGCCGCGGGCGGCGGCCGCGTCCACATGCCGGGCGAGTGCCACCTGCCGGCGGCGCTTGACCTTAACCGCCGCACTGGCAGGCGCGGCCGCAGCGGCTCTGCCGCGCGTCACGGGCGGCGGCGCCTCGCAATCCCTTATGCAAAGCTGAGTGAGCAGGGCGCGCCGTGCGCTCGTGCGCTGCTCCCGTGACGCCGCGGCCCCGGCCGCCCCCGCGCTAGCAGGCGCTGCCGCCTCCGGCCCGCAGGGGCCGCACAAGGCCGCCGGCAGCAGGTCCGGCAGTGCATCCGCGGCCGCGTTGCCGCATGCGCGCATAGCCGCGAGCGCGGTAGCGGCGCGCGCAAAGGTGTTCGTGGAGAACAGTCGGTCGCCCGCGTCGCGCATCAGCTGCTACCGGATCGCGGGCGGGAACGCGTGCAGCGCAGGCTCCATGCACTCAACCGTGCGGCCCAAGTACGCCGCGTGCGCGCGGCTTGCGACACTGGCGACCCCCAGGCCGCCGTGGCGCTGCCGCAGTTGTGCGCGAAGCCGAGAGTCCGGCGTGAAACTCACCGGGGGCACGCCATCCCATAGAGGGTCGCGCAGGGCGGCCGCCGCCGAATGCCACGGCGAGGGTGGCGATCCCGGCGCTGGCGCCACGCCATTAGGTCGCTTGCGTCAGTGGCCGGGGGGCTCTTGGGCCACCGCCGCCAGAGCGCTCAGGACGAGGGCGTCGTACCGGCGCAGCTCCGGCAACGCCAGTGCCGGGGCGACATTGCGTGCGAGGTAGGCCGCGCGCGCTGGGCCACACAGGCGGAGCAGGGCGAGCGCTACCTGCATCGTCCATATGTGCCACCTCGGCCAGCAGCCGGTCGGTGCCGGGGGCACGCAGCGCTTTGGCGAGGTGGGCGCGGGCGAAGGTCTCGTCGCCCACAGGGGCGCCCGTGAGGACGATGCCGTCGTGCCGTGCCGGCACCGGGTGTAGCATGTGGCCGCCACCCGCGCCAGTCGCCACAGGGGGTGTCACCGCGGCGGCGGCGGCGGCGGCGCCACGGGTGCGCATGTGGGGCGCCGGGGCGGCGGCCGGCTCCAGGCCGGTGGGCTGTAGCAGCGCCACCGACTTGGTGGTGTTTACCGCGATGCCCACGCACAGCAGCCCGGCAGCGACGTGGCGGAAGCCGTCCCGGACGGTGGCCAGCGCCGGCGTGTCGTGGGACAGCGACATCGACATGATGGTCATATCATCCAGGTATGCAGGCAGGGCTAGCCCCGGGGCGGGAACTGGGTGCGAAGCTCACCATGACCTCTCGCACTGCGAGCGCAAACAGGAGCGGCCCCAGGGGGTCGCCCTGCTGCACCCCCTGCTGCCACCAGACGATGTCGGCCTCGACCTGCCCCGCCAGGCCGAACTGCAGTGCCGGTGTCGAGCCGGGGCCGTAGATGTGCAGGGCATAGCCGCAGTTCCGGCATGTGCTCTGCCACGGCACGCAGCACCGCTGAGCGTGACAGCGTGTTGAAGGCGTTGGCGAGCGGCACGCCCCCAGCGTCCCGCACCAGCTGTGCCATGAGCACCACCCGTTCGGAGCCACCGCGCGCCCCCACCCCAAACTGCCCAACCGACTCCAGCAGCTCCGCGATGCGGTCGCGGCTTTGCTGGCAGAAAACGTGCCCGAGGAGGCGGCGTAGCGATAGCGTGTCACCGCTGACAATGGGCCGCGCCTTCTCACCTACTACTAGTAGTAGTACGGCGCTGAGCCGGGCGGCGGTGTCACAGTGGTGGCTCCAAAAGCCGGGTGGTAGCGCCTCGGGCGAGCCATTGGCCGCGGTGCCCAGCCAGGCCAGGAGGTCGAGCATGCGTGTGACCATGAGCGGCTTCCCATCACGCAAGCATTGCCTGCAGGTGCTGGTTGGTGAGAGCAGATGGGCCACCGGCCGAGCCCGCGGGGGCCTCCTTGATGGCGTCACGCACCAGATCAGCACTGACAGTCACCGGCGGCCGTGCCGTAGGCAGGGCGGTCGCGACGGCCGCCTCTTCTGACGCCGCCGCCGCCGCTTGCGCGAGCGCCTCCGCGCCGTCCCCCAGCGGATGCTTCGCCACCAGCTTTGCTGCTAAGCGTGGCAGCATCTCGCGCGGTGAGCTAGCATCGGGGCCCTCCGATAGCATGCGGGCGGCGCGCCGCAGGCCGCCCGGCTCGCGCGCCGCCGCCACCGCGTGCGCGCGGTGTGACTCTGACGAGGAGGAGTCGGCCCCGCGCCTGCTCGCCCCCGTGACTTGGGCGCGCTTGCGCACGGAGGCAAGTGCCGAGGAAAGCAGCGGCTGCAGGTGGCCGAAGCAAAAGAGCGCCATGCGCTGAGCACGAGGCATGCTGCCGTCCGACACCGGCACAAGCGTGCACCCATGGGAAGAAGGTGCAGCAGTTTCGTCCACGCCGTGGCTGACTCACCCGCCCGCGCGCGCGCGCCGGCAGATCCTGCCGCTACGCCGGCGTCGACCGCCTGCCGCAGGCCCGCCAGGACGGCGCTGAGTGCGGCAGTAAAGGCGGGCACATGCGCCAGCAGGATCTTGTGAACAAGTGCTGGCGCGCAGCTGCTGCCGCCGGAGGGTCGGCATGGGCCACTCGTCCAGCGCTGCGCGGGCGGCGGTGCCCGGCTCGAGGGACCAGCTGGGGAGGGCGCCGGGCCAATCCCGCGGCGCCGCTGCACCGGACGCGGCCTCTGCCGGTGCTATAGTATGGCTGCCGCAGCGGCCCCCGCGCCTGCAGCGGGCGAAGGCACGATGTCTGGGAGGCGCGCCGGCCCGGGGGCCTGCGCGCCTCCTGCAGCCGCCCCCGCCGGCAGCCGCCCATGGTGGCGGTGGTGGGCGGCGGGGCGCACCGAGCCCGCGATGCCGTCCGGCGCGCACCTGGGACAGGCGCAGACCACCAGCTCCGGGGCAACCGGGTAGGTGCCGGCGCCCGTGGCTGCCCGCGCCGCACACTCCACGTCCACCGCACGCACACGTTGCAGGAACTCCTCCGCATGCGCCGGGTGGTCTTTTGCCTGATGCGCGGCCAGCTGCGTCGCCATCATGATGCACTTCCCCCACGGCTTGGAAGCCGGCGATTCCGCTGTGTGGTAGGCGTGGCTTGTTTGCAGTTAAAAGTGCCTCTGAAAGTGCAAAGCCTTCTAAAGGCTTCACAGCCTCAGTAGTGATCCTGTATGGATGATCATTCATGACTCGCTGGAGCTCGCACGCGTGTCATGTGTGCATACACTCATACACAATTGTATACATGTGCACACAATGGACCAGGTCTGCTGACCAGATAGCTGCCCAATCCATAGTAGCCTGCTCAGCACTTGCAGTTTCAAGTGATGAAAATTCAGGCTCAGAGCCATCCTGTGAGGGCTCAGAAGCAGTTTCAAAAGCATCCTGGTACCATGGTCACTGCTATCACTGGTGGTGGTCACCATTCCCCCCCTTTTTTAGAGAGACGGGTATGTTACCGCCTTGTTGCACAATTTGTGCAGCAGTTAGTCTAGCAGTGTTGACTCAACTAATCAGTCGTGAGTGCAACTTCAGGTTGCATCGATATACTAGTAGTATATTGGTGGTGGTGCATCAAAATCATGCATAATAAACATGCTTTTTGCGTAACACGCATCGTTGCGCGAGCATTCCAGCAAGCCAGATTGCTCAGTAGCTGATAGCTGACATGACCATGTATGCCATATTCCGAATCGGCATCCACAAAGTAGCAAGCCAGAGGGGTTTAGTATCTTGCTTGTGGCAGTTGCCTGTGAAAAGATAACATAGTTTTTACTTCTTACAGCGAGAGCGTTGCTGCTGATGCTGGGCCCTCATCTCTATCATATGATATGATCATGGCCTGTGTAAGAAGCAGACAGCTGACCTGGGTTGCGTCAAGCTAGGCAATGGTTTGCTGACCAGATTGCTTTTTTTTTGCCCCTGGGCCGCAACACACTTATAGGTGTTTTCTTCGCGGCCTAGTGCTTCTATCGTCGTCGGTGTAACGGTAACGGTACGTTCGAACCCGGATCCGTTTTCACAGTTACTAAGTAGTACCTGGCGGAGAGAGATTTCATCAAAACCCACCTTTTATGGCTGGTCGGACTGCGTTGCGCAGCACACACTGTGGCACCTTTTGTTATGCTTGGGCAAAAGAGCACTGTGCCACTTGGCTGTCGACATCAGGTAATGCTCCCGAACAGCGTCTTTAGAAGTGAGCCCAACCACCACACTTTGTTTTTGACCGCGGTCAAGGAGGCGGCAAGCAAGTGCGTCCAACGCCTGCAGTGGCGCTGTTCGCAGCTGCGAGTCGTGTAACCATAGTGCAGCCAGAGCTCTGCTTAGAGCTGAGCGCACACACAATGTCGCGGAGTGGACTACTACTGTAATACTTCAGTAAGTATTACAACTGAGTGGGATGCCACCCCCTAATCGGGTAGGCGCTGCGCATCTTTACCTAGCACCCCCTCGTGGGATGCCACCCCCTAATCGGGCCCGCCGGGTAGGCCCTGCGCATCTTTACCTAGCACCCCTCACTCCGGACACCCCATGTTTGCCCATGGGACTTTGCACGCCCTAAGTGCGAGTGACGATACTACAAGTGGCAACTGCACTGCTGAGCACCCTGTGTTGGAGCGCGCACCGAAACACGCTTGCCATGGCGGCTGAGCAGTGCTGTGGGTGAGCGCAGTTGACACACGCATGACATGTGAGGGTGCAGCCCTTGCTGCGGAGCGCGCACTCAGAACAGCGACCCTCTGTGCGCTGCTAGTGCATTTAGGTTGTCGGCTGTACGCCCAAAAGGATGGATGTGGTATTACCGCACAATCAGCAAGGTGCACGGCAAATGCGCTCAGATCAGGTCTCTGTCGCCCACTGATTGAACAGGAGCCCTACGTTTTGAGCGAGACCTGATCTTAGCGCTGGCATCGGCGCGAGGCCTGTCGTCCTGCGCGGGCTTCCCCGGCCGCCTCACAAGTGCCAGCGCCGCAGCCCCGGCACCATGCACCGTCTGTACCACAGCAGCCACTATGAGAACAGTGCTCAGCACAACGAGGAGAATGCCAACAAGCGTCTCAGACTCAGGGTCCGATACATTTACCTCAATAAGGAGCGCCGTGGCGCTCGCAAGGTAAACAATCAGTGAGCCGAGAAAGTACTGCAGTCGCATGGCCATCTCCTGGTGCGGCCTGACCGCCATGAAAAACAGCGTCAGGCCAAAAGCCATGAGCATGGACACGGCTGCCTGTCCCGCCGTGCCCGGCAGAATTAAGACGAGGACGCCTGTGCGCAGCACCCGCCTCCCGCACTCCGCCACTTCCCACCACTCCGCCCCGGCCCTGTACTGCCCCCAGAGGAAGGAGGACGCCTCCACAAGGCCCGGGTGCTCCGCAGCACCATGTGCAGAGACGCCAAGCTCAGCGGCGCTCAGCGTGCTCCCGCGCTGCGTGTAGGGGTGCCCCGTCGGCGGTTGCGGGCTCCTCAGTGCTGCCTCATTCGCCGTGGAGCTGCCGACAGCGGCCGCCCAGCTCGCAGCGCACGCCAGCGCCGCGCTAGAAGCATGAGTCTGCGTGCTCCGCACGCGACGCAAGAGCAGCGCGTCGCGCTGCCGCTTCTGGAGCACGAGTGCTCCGTGCAGCGCCGGTGCCCCAAGCGGGTACACAAAGACCATGAACATTGCATATGCAAAGTAGCCCCAGTACTTGGAGTTGTTGTAGCACTGGATGGAGAGGTCGGGGCGGAGGTAGTAGAGGCCCAGCTCTGGGATGTACAGGCAGGAGAAGGTCTGGAAGATGAGGGAGCTGACGGCTCCGTAGATGAGAAAGGAGAATGCCAACAATGCCGTCCAGTGCTTGTGCAGGGCCTGGCTGCGTGCCGCCTGCGCTGCCGCCCCATCCTTGGGGCCAAGCGTCTCCGCTCGAGACGCGGCCTACAGCCACGAGCACCCCAGAAGGGCAGCAACGCCCAGCGGTGCCAGCGTCATGATGAGGAGCCTCTCATAGAAGCCGGCGTTGTACGCGCACCCCCACGCGAAGCTGAGGTCCGGCAGCACGGCCACGCGCTGGATGAATGTGTCAAAGTAGGGGGCTAGCTCCAGGCCTGATATGGACACAAACCCAGCGATTAGCTGCACACAAAATGGGGGAACAGGTCGACACACGAGAGGCAAAGTGGCGCGTGTGCACCAATGGATATGTCAGCCCTGTGATTGCCAGTTTGCCCTGGTGCCGCGTAATGCGGTGCTGCAGCATGAGCTGCATGCGGCTCGTCCCATGCGGTAAGCGACTTCAGCGTGATCTCATGTAGTGCTGGCGCATGCAGCACCATGCAGTCATCTCCACCACATTAGTACACCAGCAATACGCGTTGTTGCAGTTACACGCAAGTGCAAAAAACTTTCTTTACCACTACACTGTAGTGGTACTTGGTGAGGCACAGAAGCTCTCCTGACGGATGACTTGCCTGGACGACGATGATGGGAACGCGGAGGTAGTCTGCATTGATATTGCACTTGCGGCAGCACCTCACTGTATCCCGCCTGGATCCCGCCCAAGCCATCAGTGCTCCCTCCTGCGCGTTTGAGCCGATGGGTACTGTGTGCGGCGGTAAGCAGCGTGCAGTGCATGTTGCAGCGGTGGATGTGGCAGCGCATGCCAAAGCAGCGGCGGAGGCAGCGGCATATGCTGACGCGCAGACGTTTGAGGCGCATGGCACAGCGGAGTCATTGCAGCCTATGCAGGAGGTGGTGGTACCCAGTGGGGCGCCACAGCGCGTGGAGAGTCGTGCAGGCGGAGCTTCAGCGGAGGAGCATGATGTGGCACAGCAGGCTGGTGGTGGTGACACTACTCAGGCACCAGCAGGGCTGGATGCACACAGCGCGGGAAGGCGGCTGCAGGAGCTGCTAGGTGAGAGCATTGAGCGTGATGGCGACAAGCTGCGTGCTGTCACCGTCCCTGAGAGTGGTGGT
>JAULBY010019887.1:0-19163 GCA_032358315.1 Ophiocytium majus | reverse complement strand
GCTCGCGGACGCGCCGCTTGCGGAGCTGCTGTCGCGCTGCGCGGCGCTTCTGCGGCAGTTCCCCGGCAACGCCGTGCTGGCGCAGGTGGCGCGGGTGGCCGACAGGGTGCGGCGCGCCCCGCTGCGCACGCCCCTGGCCGCGGCACTGGTGGGCGTGGAGGTGGCGCTGCGCGCAGCGCAGGAGTGGGAGGCGGCGGCGCACCGCGGCGTCAGCCTCGCCGAGCAGCTGCGGCCTCTGAGCGCGCTTGTGGTGCGGTGGAGGCGCCTGGAGCTGGAGAGCTGGCCTGCCATGATTCGCGGCCGTGAGTCGGTTGCGGCGGCGCGCGGCCTGGCCTGGTGGGCGCGGCTGCACAGCATCATCATGGCTGGCGAGGCGCCGCCCGCGGGCGCAGAGGACCCTATGGCAGGGGAAGGCGGTGGTGACGCAGACGGGCACCAGGCTGCACAGAAGCAACGGCAGCAACAGCACTCAGCGGACAAGAGCGTGGCGTACACGCTGGGGTGGCCGGCAGCGGACGCGGTGTTTCCGGGGTGGCTGTGGCGCGGCGTCGCAGACCCTGCCACTGCTCAGGTGAGGATTGACTGATGGCTCGGTAGCAGGGGGCAGCGTTTGTGTGTGGCGCTGTGTCTTGCCTTCGTGCTTGCTCTGTTGGTGCTGCCACAATGTGTGTCGCTGACACGGCGAGGGCGAGAGGCGCACACTTCTGGGTTGCACACACAGTGTGCCGCACCTCGTCTTGAAGCCCCCATGTTCACCAGCAATGCGTGCACACTGCCCCATCTCATCTCACCGTCTTCAAGCCCCCATGTACACCAGCAATGCGTGCAGACTGCCCCATCTCATCTCACCTGCTCCACCCGCCTTTCGTCCCCTCCAAACCTGCAGAGCGGCGCCGCAGATGCAGCAAGCGGCACGGCATCGCGCTCCCTCTTTGATGCCCTGGACCAGTTCCTGCGCACCGCCACCGTGGGGGAATTCCATGCGCGGCTGGAGCTGGTGCGCGCCTTTGCCATCCACCTCTCCTTTGCGGCCACCGCAACCGCGCACGCAGCGGAGGCGGAGGGCGGCGATGCTGCTGCCGCAGCGGAGCGGCAAGCTCTCGTCCAGCGTGCGCATGCGCTGCACGGCCTGTGGCGCTACTACGAGCAGGTGTGTGCAGTGCGGCACGAGCGTGACGACACTTTTCCGTACTTAAATCTGTCTACTGTGTATCATCATTACACATTTTTTTTTCAGCTCATGGTCGTGACAAACCCTGTGCGCAGCGAGCGGCAGGTGCCTTGTCTGTTTTTTTTTGGCTTGCCATCTCTCAGTTTGCATGTCTGTGCGCCGCCACCATGCTGTGCGCATCACCACCACCCAACAAGACGCTGCCGCAGCCAACACTGACATCGCCGCCACCGCTGCCGCGCCCTGGCCCTCTGTGCCTCCTTGCGACTTGCAGTTTGCCACCGAGGTGCTGTCCGTGCGCGACGTCACCCGTGCCTCCGTGGAGAAGCGCCTGCGCTCAGAGGTAAAGCTGGGCCGGTGGGACGAGCAGACATACTACAGCCTCGCAGATTCAGCAGAGCGCTCCCACCGCAAGCTCACCAAACTTCTCCGCGAATACGACGAAACGCTCGGCACATCGGCCGCCATGGTGCTGCACCGCTCGCTCATCCGCGGCATCGGCGAGCGCGGGGCGGGCCCCAGCGGCGGCACCGCCACGCCCTCAACGGAGGTGCCGTCACCAGCCGCCATGTTCGCTATGGTTGCGAGCATCGATTCCCCTGATGACCTGAAGGCGCCTGCCGGCGACGAGGCTGAGGAGACGCCCGCTGTCGACGCACAGGAGGGCGGCGAGAAGGGCGGTGAATCAGCGGCCGCAAAGCGCAAGAAGCGCCTCAGCAAGCCTGCGGCGGCGCCCCCCCCCTACGACTCCGCTGCAGTCATGGAGGCAGAGTGGCGCGCGCACCCCCCCCCGCCGCCGCCGCCCCCCACCGCCTTCCCAGACCTGTCATCACTGCCCCCGCGCGCCGCCGAGCTGCTCGCTGGCGGCAGCGGCGGTGCCGGCTCCGCGACCGCCTACCTGGCGCGCCTGCAGCCCCTGTCTCGGCGCATGCGCACGCTCATCCAGCGTGCCGCCTACGGCACCCCTGACGCGCCGCCGCCGGGGCTGCGCGGCGGCCTCATGGCGGACTCCGCCTGCTGCGCCATCTTCTCACGCATCCACGCGCTGCGCGGCGACGGCGTCAACAAGTCCGTCAAGCGCCGCGCCGTCGTTGACCTCCTTCGTGGGCTCCGCTCCCTCGGGCTCAACCCTGCGCGCTCCGCCGTGCCGCCAGAGGCCCGCGACGCCGCTCACGCCCTGGCGCTGCCGCCGCCCTTTGCCCTCCACTCCCTGGCCGGCGCCGGCGCCAGCGCCGCCTGGGGCCGCGCCGAGGGGTATTTCTACCGCTGCGTGGCGGAAGTGGCGCGGCTGCGGCTGGAGGCGGCGGCTCCCGTGTCGCGCGACGTGAGCGCGCGAGAGGCGGCACTGATGGCGGGCTTCGCAGACCACCTGCAGGCCATGGTCCTGCAGCAGCGCGCGGCAGTGGCGACGGTGGAAGAGGAGGTGGCGCGCCTCGCGGCGGCGGCGCGGGAGCTCGCTGCCGTGGCCGCCGCTCCCTCTGCCGCCGAGGGCGGTGATGTTGGGGGAGAGGGGATCCTGTTGGCAGCGGCAAGGGGGGAGGTGGTGGCGGCGGGGGAGCGGCAGGTCCGGGACATGCGCGCCGGTGCTGAGGCCGTCCGCCAGCTGCAGTTGCTGTTAAAGGCGGCCGCAGAGGTGCTGTCCGATGACTCAGAGGCGGCAGGAGCACTCGGCGCCACCCGCGCTGCCTTCGACTTTGCGCTCTCGGAGCTGGACAACAGCGGCAGCAAGGGCGCTGGTGCTGCGACTGGCGCTGATGACGGTGCGCCAACGGCGGCGCTGCTGGCGGCGGCGCGGGCACGCAGCTCTGCCATGCGCCGCGCTTCGGAACGGCTGGCCTGCGCAGCCGCAGCGTGCTCCGCATGCCTGCCTCCAGATGCGGTGGCGTCCGCTGCGGCGGCACTGGGCGCCGCCACAGACGCTGGCGACCAGGCGCTGGCTGCTGCAGAAGAGCGTGCCTCTGCGGCGAGCATCGGCGGCGAGGCGGACTCACTGGAGGCACGGGCAGTCGCGCTGAGGGACGCCCTGGAGCGCGCCACGCAGTCGCTGCTGCTGGCGGTGCAGGCACTGGCCACCGCTCCCGCCGACGACACCGCAGACCCCCCCGCCGCCGCTAATGCGCCTGACTCTGACTCAGACTCGGAGTTGGAGGGACTGGCGGAGCTACACCGCCGCACGTTTGACCAGGCGCGCGCCATGAAACTCTGGCGCTGCACTACGGCACTGCGTGCTGCACTCGCCGAGGCCGCCGCCTTCTCCAGCGCCGCCGCCGCCGCCACCGCCGGCAGCGGCGCCGGCGACAGCGGCACCGGCTCTGCTGAGCAGGTAGCGGCGCTGGCGGCGGCGCTGGGCAGCGCGGCGCGTGGCGTTTCTCAGCTGGCGGCACAGGTGGCAGACGCGGGCGGGGCGGAGCTGCGGGGGCTTGTGGCGTTGACCAAGGGCAGCGCCAAGCTGGAGTACGTGCTGTGCCGCGTGTTCCGCACGCTGCTGGCCAAGGGCATCTGCGCCGACCAGACGGAGGAGGCAGAGGGGGACGGGGACGGTGGCGGCGACGGCGGCGGCGCCAACTTCACGGACGACGTGGAGGGCACGGGCATGGGGGAGGGCGAGGGAAAGAAGGATGTGAGCGACCAGATAGAGGACGAGGAGCAGCTGCTAGGGCTCAAGGGGGAGCAGGAGGGGGAGGGCGCGGCGGAGCCACCGCCGGCGGAGGAAAAGAAGGAGCTGGGGGAGGATGAGAAGGACACGGGCGTGGAGATGTCAAATGATTTCGAGGGGGAGATGTACGACGTGCCGAAGGACGAGCAGAACGAGAATGACGAAGAAAAGGACGAAAAGTCGGACGGCGAGGAGGAGCTGGACCGGGAGATGGGCGACGCGGGTGACGACGCGGACGTTGTGGACGAGCGCCTGTGGGACGAGGATGAGGATGGGGAGGGGGAGGAGGACTCCAAGGAGCCGGAAAAGTTTGAGGAGGGGTCGCGCATGGACGGCGAGCAGCTGGAGGATGAGATACGGACACGCGAGGACGGTGAGGCAAAGCCCAAGGGGAAAGATAAGGATGAGGGGGCGGCGGACGCGGCGCCGGAGGCCAAAACGGAGGAGCGGAAGGACGCGCCGCCGGAGGAAGAGGAGGGAGGGGGGGGGGCGGAGGATGAGGGCCCTGTTAATGAAGGTGAGCTGCTGGGGTTGGTGATGGGGTGCGCTGAAGTGCGGGGTGGTGTGTGTGTGTGTGTGCACGCCGAGGTGGTGGAATCTGGTTAGGTGTGGTGGTTGATGACAGTGCGCACTGCTGCAGGGGCGTTGGCACCACATGAGTGCAAGACACAGACCTGTCGTGATACTGTACTTGGCAGCAGTACATGTGTTGGCAGGGTTGGCATCTCAGTTGGCATGGGGCCACCAAGTATGTGAAGTTTGCATGGCATTGCATGAGCTGGTGCCTAAGTGCACTCTGCAGCACTCGACGGATCACGCCGACGGCCCTGCCCATGCTCTGCTCCCACACCTGCCCTTGCACCCCCACCCTGCCCGCACCGCCTGCCTCGTGCACCTCACTCCCTGTCACGCCCCAGACCTGGAGGACAACTATGAAGACAAGCCCATGGGCGTGGACGTGCGGGGCGCGGAGGAGGAGGCGGGCGAAGGCGACGATGGCCAGGGGGACCAGGAAGACTTTCCAGAGGACATGGTGCTGGACGGAGGGGACGAAGGCAGCGACGGCGGCGATGAGGGCGGCGACGCCATGGAAGAGGACCTGCAGGTGCAGTGTGTGTGTGTCTTTTTTTGTGGTGCGATTACGAGGGATCTAATCGCTGAAGGCATGAGAAGTTGGACCTTGCGTGTAGTGCGTAGTGACTTGTGTGCGCTTGGTGAGTGTGGCAGGTGTGTGTTGCGGGAGGCTGCCAGTGACAAGGCAGGGCTGCTGCTGCTGCAGCATGCACACGCTTCCACAGCTGGTCTGCGGGTGCTGCTCGTGCGTGACAGCATTGGCCTTGGTGGTGTGTGGGGCAGCTGCCTGGAAGTGCGTTTTTCATCGCGTCAGTAGCAGGCATGCGCTGGTATGGCGCCACAAGTGCGGTGGTCCGCACGGCACTCATGGTGTGAAGCTGGAAATCGATGCTAATGTTGTGGAATTTATGGCCCTGCAAATTATCGAGCAGCCCGTGCTACAGCAGATGTGTCAGCAGCCTCCGCGCCAATGTAACTTGCCGAGAAGGAGGTCGTAGCCGCTGCGGCACTGGCTGTGGCCGCATGGACACTCAAGTAAGCACAGGCAGTCTCAGCCTGCCACTGGCAGTGCATGAGAAAAAAAAGCATGTTCCTGCATAGGGGCACGCACCGCCACTGCTTGGAGGTAATTGGTGATTATGTGCCCCTTGACGGTGCCGCGACGGCCGCTTTAGCTCCCTCTTGATGGCATCTATTGGCTTAGCTGCTGCTGTGACTGGTACTGGTGCGGTGCCCTGCTCAGCGTACCACCACATGCACCGAGTCACAGTGCGTGTGGGTGCTGGTCAATGCACCTGCGCACCATGCAACAACGCGCCGGTGACCAGCGCCGTCACAGGCATGTACATACTTCACATGAAACATACGCACCAAGGTAGCAGCTGCCCCCACACCACTAAAGCGCACACTGCTTGGCAGCCAGTGGTGCTGCTTCTCAAGGCGCACGCGCACCACTTGCTCGGGCTGTGAGCAAATAATTGCACTTGCGCACCAACGCTGGCGGCTCTCGAATGAAGGGTTTTTGAAAAACCTCGACCGGCCATGCTCAGCAGTCAAGCTCGCCTCTCCACGCCCCAGCCAGCCAAGGCGTGCACGCGCGCGCTGCTTCAACATGCGAGCGTTGTGCACCCGCCAGCCCGCCAGGTAGACCACAGCCTGGGCTATGCAACAGTAGCAGCGCCCAGCAGCGCCATGCCCCCTTGCTCTACCCCTCCATGGTACCGGCCTCACCCACACCACACCCCTGGCTGCTCCCTCCCAGGACGAGCCTGGGCCCGAGGAGAGCGGAGCAGAGGATGAGCAGCCAGGGAAAGACACTCTGGGCCCTGATGACAGCGACAACGACGGCCAAGAGCAGCCCGAAGACGAGGCCGCGGGCGGCGGCGGCGCGGCGCCCGATGCCATGGACGTGGAGCCGCAGCCACCGGAGGGGGAGGGGGAGGGCGGCGAGGAGCAGGGGGAGGACGAGCAAGATGCTGCTGAGCAGCCTGAGCGTGCTCAGCAGCCGGAAGCGCAGCCGGCGCACGGGCTCAAGTCTCGCGCGGGCGACAGCGCGGTTCTGGAGCGTGCAGCCGCGGAGGACGAAGCGGACAATGCTGACGATGCCGAGGCGGCCGACAAGGACCAACAGGAGGAGGGCGGCGGCGGCGAGGGAGCGGATGACAACCAGGAGAGCGGCGGGCCCCCGCCAGAGGATGCTGGGACGCAGGGGGGAGGGAGCGGCGGAGGCGGCGATGGGGGGGAGTGGCGGCCAGACATGGGGGTGGATGATGCGTCGGCGCCGCCGCAGGGCGTGCGGCCGCAGAAGCGGGAGGCGGTGCGGCGGCGCGAGGCGCCAAACCCGCTGCGCGCGCCTGGCAGCGCTGCCGAGCACTGGCACCGGCGCCTCGACATGCTGTCGCAGCAGGAGGAGGGTGATGAGACGGATGATGCGGACGGTGGTGACCAGCCTGGTGAGTTGCTGGCGGCTGCTGTGAATAGATGGGGGGCAACTCGTGTGTGCTGGTGTAGCACATGTGAAGCTCGAGCTGTGACAGAATTGCAGGGGTTGGCCATGACTCATGGCACACGACGGATGGGCAGCCCGCACTAGCGTCGGGCACGCTGTTGGCGGCTGCTGTGATGCTGTGCTCCCACTCTGCTGCTGACCGCTGTGCCCCAAAGGCGCCGCTGTTAGTCGAACGTGTTTGCGATTCCATTGCATGACGCCCGGCCACGTACCTTTCCCGCGCCCCACCGCTGCCTGTGTGCGCCTCCGCCAACCCACACAGAGGTCAAGGACGACTCGGCTGATGCGCAGGCGCCGCAGGACCAGCGCAACGACGGTGCCGGCAAGTTTGACTACGCCAGCCGCAACGAGGAGAGCACCACGCAGGTGCTGGGAGGCGTGTCGGAGGAGCAGGCGGCTCTGGCGCAGCGCCCACAGGAGGAGCAGCAGGACGACCCAGACGGCCAGGGCGCTGGCGCCGACGCCGATGCTGCTGAAGACCAGTCACGTGCTCAGCAGCAGGAGGACAGCACGCGTGCCCAGGACTCCGATTCAGAGGCCGCCCGCCGCAGCGCGGAGGCACCGCGCCGCCGCGGTGCGGACGCCGGCCGTGTGCACGAGAAAGATGATGGCGAGGGCGGCGATGACGCGCCCGCTGCGGACGCGGCACAGGACTCCTCTGCCGATGACGCATTGGAGGAGGAGGCATGGGACCCGGAGGGCGAGCTGCGCGCGGCGGCGCCGCAGGGCACCGCGGTCGTGAGCAACGCCATGCCGGAGGCCTTTGCGGACGTGCCGCTGCGCCGCCGCGTGCTCAGCAGCTCCGCGGATGATGCTGCTCAGCAGGAGGAGGACCCCCACGAGGAGCTCATGCGCCTGGCGCAGGCGTGGGCCAGTCACGGCGGCGGCGGGGAGGTGGGCGCCGCGGAGGCGAGGTCGCGCTGGGCGCGGCTGCGCGCGCTGACAGCGCCGGCCGCGCAGCGCCTGTGCGAGCAGCTGCGGCTGGTGCTGGCGCCGCAGGTGGCCACAAAGCTAAGGGGCGACTACCGCGCGGGCAAGCGCGTCAACATGCGCCGCGTCATCTCCTACATTGCCAGCGGCTACCGGCGCGACAAGATCTGGCTGCGCCGCACCAAGCCCGCCAAACGCGCGTACCAGGTGCTGCTGGCGA
This sequence comes from Ophiocytium majus, assembly GCA_032358315.1. Taxonomy (NCBI): domain Eukaryota; class Xanthophyceae; order Mischococcales; family Ophiocytiaceae; genus Ophiocytium; species Ophiocytium majus. The sequence continues at coordinate 11,104 of JAULBY010019887.1, read as the reverse complement.
TCGACGACTCGGAGTCCATGGCGGACCGTGGCGCCGGCAACGTGGCGCTGGCGGCGCTCGCGCTTGTGGCCTCGGGGCTCACACAGCTGGAGGTGGGGGAGGTGGCGGTCGCGTGCTTCGGCGAGCGCATGCAGCTGCTGCACGCCTTTGGCGACGCCTTCACGGAGGACGCGGGCGCGCGTATACTGTCGGCGTTCGGCTTTGCGCAGACGCTCACGCGCACGGGCCTGCTGCTGGAGCAGGCGCAGTCGTTCATGGAGGGCGCGGCGGCGGACGCTGCGACGCACGGCGCGGGCGCAGGCGGCGCCCCCCGCCAGCTGGTGTTTGTGATTTCGGACGGGCACTGCGAGAGGGAGTCGCGCCCGGAGGTGGCGCGGCGTATCCGCGACATGGCAGACAGGGGGCAGCTGGTGGCGCTAATCATCATTGACCGCGGCGGCGCCGACAGCATTGTCAACATGGACGCCGTAGAGTTTTCGGGGGGGGCGGTGGTGACGCGCCGCTACCTGGACGGCTACCCGTTCCCGTACTACATTGTGCTGAGGGACTTGCAGGCGCTGCCGGAGATACTGGCCGACGCGCTGCGGCAGTGGTTTGAGCTCGTGCAGCGGCAGGTGGAGGCGTGAGGCGTTGGTGTGCACTTGCACCTAAACAAAGTGTGCCATTTAGAATGGCACACTGTTTTGTGTCCAGGCGTAGGTAGTACTACGTGCTGTGAATAGGGCCGTGTACACAGAGGAAACCAACATGCGTTTGATGAAGCGTTGCTCACAACAGCAGTCATGCTTGGCACGAGTATGATGCTCTTGCGCAGCTTTGTGTGCCTGTTGGGCCCTGCGCAGCTTTTGTGTCTTGGCGGAGCTGTGTGCACAAGACAATGAACAGCTGCTTGTAGTGCTTCTGCATTGCAGGGGAAACTGGACCACCTCGTACACATTTCGGCTCACCAAGCTGGAGACAGAGCTAAGTGGTATACTACAAGTAGTACATGGCATACAAGCGGAGCTAATACTACTGTAGTAAAAGTACATGGCATCAAATGCCAGGGGTTACATGCTATGTGACAGGGGATGCCAACCTCTGTCGTGCATGTATCCACCTTACCGGATACAGAGCAGCAGGTGTCTGAAGCGTGTGGCAGTGCTGGTACGGATGAACTTCTTACACGGCATTGCTGGCTTCTGAAGTGTGCACCAAACTGAGCATGACACAGGCGAGACCAAGCTGCGTACAGCAGTAGGTGCACACATGCAGGCAGGCACACAATGTGACACAAGACCCAACTGCGGTGTCTGGGAGGGTGTGGCTCATGTGGCCAAATGCTGTATATCGTGTGTGGTCAGCACGCATTGCTGGTGCTTCCGTTTGATGCGGCCGCAGCACAATGCTGCTGGCTGTCCGTGCCCATGTGTGAACCACCAGCGAAGCCAAAAAAAGTTTTCGGCCTGGTGTCAGGTACTCAGAGCACCGTGCGCTGGCAGTGGTGCAAACTGTGTCAGCAGCAGGTGCCATACAGGCACGGTGTCACCATGCTTGTGGCAATGAGTGTCTCCGACTTGCTTGCTAGCGTGCGCACGTGGTGCTTTATATGGCACCATGACATGGCGCACTGTTTGCAGAGCAATTCATGCGTCAGGAAGAGGCGACTGCCTCAGCATTGCAGGTGGTGCTGGCGCGCCATCTGCCGCCTTTTCCGCATTTTTGGCGCTTGCGACTGCCCTGCTGCTCAGCAACCTGCTTCCCGCGGCACACTCGCACTGGCGCCTGCGGCATCACAGCATTGGTGCTGCTCTACACGGCGGCGTACTTCGCCTGCCATCAGCGGTGCCACTCTCCCAGCCACTGTGCCCCAGCCACGCTGCACGGGCACTTTCACAAGCGTACCGACTACCTGAGCAAGTGCAGGCACATCTCGCCCCGCATCTTGTGCGCTCACCGGCTCAAAACCCCTTGAGCAGCTCCTCCATGTCCTTGTCAAGCAGCGCCATGCAGTGCGCGCGCATCTCCCCCTCCGGCGTGCGCGCGGCCACCACAAAGCAGTTGAGGCAGTTGGGGCAGGAGCTGTCCACGTCGTCAAACGTGCGCATGTCCTTGTGGAACACAATCTTGCACGCCTTGCACGTGAACGTCACCAGGTCCGCCACCTTGAAGTTGTGGTTGCGCAGGCCCGCGGCGTCCGCGTCGTGGCACTCCGCGCACTCGTACCAGCCCTTGCACGCCTGGCACTGGATCAGCACCTGGGCATTGAGCACGTGCACGCACATGGCCATGGGCCGCCCTGTTGCTGCTGGTTGCTGCTGCTGCTGCCGCTCGCCAGTACTGGCTGCAGTGTAGGTATGGGGTGTGGGACGGCGGCGTGTGCAAGGTGAGGCATACGCAGTGAGTGTGGTGCTGCGGTGTGGGCATTCGCGGTGACGAAGCAGGGCCTGCAAGTGCAAGGTTTGCGTTGCGAACGGCCTAGCATGAGCCGCTCAACTCATCCAACAACGGAGTGACTGCCTGCAACAATGGCGCTAGGCACAGTCATGCACACAAGCAACCGGCTATTGGTTAACCACGTGATGTGCAACGCGTTAACAGTGCCTCAAAACCGTCCTTGTGGCGTGGTGACACTCAGCAGCAGCAGCAGCAGCCCGGCAGTTGCAACCTCGGCCGTGGGGAATACCCGTGGAACAGACGTCTGGGCGCTTTGCTTTGGTGTGCCTCACCTGTGAATCTTGACACCGGATTAGCAATGCATCAGCAGCAGCGCGGCCCAGGTGCTCATGAGTGTGTGCCACCACAAAAACACGCACACGGCAAGAAACGTTTCGCTGCACTTGAACTTGTCAATTGGCAACTTAACCTTGCCTGAGTTCCTCACATCACACGCCAGCATCGTCGGTGAGAGCCAGCATGGCGCGGGGGTTGCGGCGGACGGCGGCCGCTGCCGCCTTAGTGTGCTGCTGCAGCCATGCACACGCATTCCTGGCTCGACCACCAGCGGCTGTGGGCGCACCCGGCCTCAACACCGCAGCATCTTCAGCAAGATCATGCAGCGCCAGGAGCAACATCAGCCGCAGGATACCACGATTGCGCATGGCGGCTGCAGCCGCTGCCACCCAGTGGGCCCAGGGGCAGTTCCCAGGCGCGGCTGTCGTAAAAAGCGACGCGAGCACCATCGCCAGTGCCCTGGCTGCTGCCTGGGGCGCCATCTGTGACGTCATCGAGGATCAATCCCAGGCCCGTGTGGTGGTACTGCCGAACTGCGAGACACTGGAGGACGTGTTCACACTGCAGAAGCTGTATAACCACCTCGAGCAGTGCCAGGACTGCTGTGAGAAGTTTGGGGCGGAGGTCACCCTAGTGCCCCACAAGGCGTCTCCCAACAACCCCGTCGCCTTTGAGGTCAAACCTCTCAAGGGCAAAGCGGGGTCGCGTGAGGGGCAAGACGGCTACGAATTCGAAGCCGACCCCTACTGGGACGACGACTGGGACATCGACAAGTCGCTGCTGGGCGCCTACTCCGATGAGGACGCGCGCATTGCAGCCCTCACCTCCGTGCCCGAGTCGGAGGAGGAGATCCTGCGCATCTCCCGAGAGTGGAACGACGCCATCATCGCGGGCATGGGCATCTGCCCCTTCGCGGTCGACGCGGACCGGGCGGGGCTGCCCATAGGCGGCATACACTACCCGGTGTCCAAGGCGTCCACTGCGGAGGGGGTGTTCAGGGACTACTGGGAGCAGGTGGCGTACCTGGTGGCCAGCGATGTGAGGAGCGTGTCGACCACGCTGATGATAACGCCCTACTTTGGGCTGGAGAATGTGGAGGCGTTTGACATACTGGCGCAGGCGCTGACGGAGCCGCTGGAGCTGCTGGGGCTGGAGGACGACGTGCAGCTGGTGTTTTTCCACCCGCAGCACAGCTTCAGGTGAGCAGGACTGAAAACGGAGCGGTGGGTGTGGCCGTGGCAGTTTGCAGCAGCAGCAGCAGCCGCAGCAGCTGCAGCACCAGCAACACGTGATGCGCACAGTGTTGACAATTGCATGTGTCTGTAGCACACAATGGCGCTGCAGAGTGCCGAGAAGTTTGATGGCGCGCAAGTTTCTTGGCACCTAGTATTTTATTAGAGATTTAGTGGCGCGCATAAGGGCAGCCTAGGTCCTCCATGTGACACATCGCCAAAATCATGTGGTGCATGCTGTGCAGCAGAACCATTTTGGAACTTGGTTTGGGGCTGCCAAACCTTGTACACTTCCTTGCAACCAAGTTAGGCATGCCTGAGGCAGGCTGACATGGTGCTGGGCCAGCTAGCGCTGCTGGCATCTGACCTATCGGTCGGTCCTGCACAAGCCCGGCAACAAGGTAAAGGCTCTGCTGGAAATGGAAGCAACACCTTGGTATGGCAGTGGAGTATGGTAAACATGTATGCTCCCACCTCAATGCAAGCGTTGCCCTTGGCATTTTCAATACTTTAGGTGTGTTATGTCGCGCAGGTCAAACTTGTGAATGCACTTTTAGTGGCAGGCAAACAGACTGTAGCCGGTATGAAATGTCATTGTAGGAGCCACACTTGGTCCACCTTGAGAATGCCGAAGCAACTACTACTAAGTATAATCATACATTTCCACATCATTCATGTGCACAGCAGCAGGTGCTGTGCTCACCAAAGAGACGCAGTGGCAGCGGCAGGACATGATCCACGAGTCCCTTTGGTCAAAGGCAGACCTATAATAAAAGTCAACAATACTATGAACCATATAAAAAAATGTGCATCACATGTGGTTATGGCACTGCTAGTCAGTTCGGCGCGGTGCGGTACTGGCTCAGCCACCTGCACGTGGCGCATTTGGCATACTGAGCACCAAACATGGTGTTATTGTATTGTGCATCACTGGTTTATGGGGACCAGGGGCGGGTTGCTGAGCTGCTGGTGTAATCACTCTGAACGTACGCAGCACATATTGCAATTTGGGGCAGCCACAACTACGTAACGTGTCAGTGTTGCCTATGGTCTGCTTTGTTGGCGTCCTGGGAGCACCCTCGTCAGTGCCTGACCTGCTGCTACACACTATAAGGGCGTTGGCACGGCATGCAGTCCGGCGATGCATGAGTGCAGTGTCTTGCAAGGGGCACAATTTATGTGTAGCATACTTGAAGTACATACTTCAAGTACAACTTCTGTTCTTGTTGCAACGGAGTACCCAGTGTGTTGTACACCTTTGCTGGCATGCACATCAGGCCTCAGCCTCCCAGTGCAACAGTGCAGTAGATACATCAGTCACAAACCCTGGGCACACAGAGTTTGGTGGTGCCGCACAATGTCAGCACATGGTGCAATCTCGTAAAGTTATCGCACACTGGTTTGTCCTGATTGCGTTGTCTCAACTTAGGTTATCATGGCAACCGCTGCTGGGTGCCCATCGAACGCTGCCTCAGCTGACCCAACAAGTTGGCAGACAGTGGAAACACCCCACGGTTTTGCTGGTTTCACCAGTCTACCTGCAGTGCTAGTTTTTGAATTGTACAACTACATGGCTGATAACCTTTGCAGGGCTTGCTGCCGCCTTGCTTGTGCCACGCGCACACGCCCAACATAACCCCAACCAACACCCACACCACCTCCCTCACTGCTCTTCCCCCCTCCCCCCCCCTTCAACTCTCCCCACAACGCGTGGGCGCGCACAACAGGGACGGGCAGGCGCGCCTCAGCTCCGCGGGCGCGGCCAACTTTGCGCGGCGCTCCCCCTTCCCCATGATCAACATCCTTCGCACGCCGCAGGTGCGCCTCGCCCAAAAGTCCATCCCCACCGGCATGGTCTACCAGCAGAATGAGGAGGTGCTGGAGGCGATTGGCGCGGACGCACTGCAGCGCATGCTCGAGGACCGCAGCTGGGCGGAGCTGGCGGGGCGGCGCGTCGACCGGCGCGGCGCCGCCGTCGACTACTACCGCACCGCGCAGATGCTGCAGGCGCGCACGCGTGGCATGGACGCCAACGTGGACGACGTTGTTGAGGAGGTGGTGTCCAGGGGCGTGGGGGCGCCTGTGGCGGAGGAGGAGGTGCTGGCGGCGGAGGGGGGCGTGCCAGTCAACGCCGCTGCTGCGGCTGCGGCGGTTGCGGCCAGGGCGCGGTCGGCGTCGCCGCCCATCATTGCGAGCTCCATGCCGGAGGTTGCCGTTGTGAGCTCGGAGTCCAGGGAGGATGGCGGCGGTGCTGCTGAGCAGGGGGAGGAGGTGGCGGTTGGGGAGGAGGAGGCGTCGCAGGAGGACATCAAGCGGGTGGCGGCGGTTCTCATGAAGCGGCTCATGTTCAAGCGCCCCGTGAGCACCGCGGATTTCGAGGACATGAGCGCTGCTGTTGACAGGCTGCTCGCGGCGCGCGATGTTAACTAGAGGGTAGAGGGGGTGTGGGGAGTTAGGGCAGGGGGTCAGGGATGGTGCAGCTGGGGTCGGCTGCGTGTGCCTTAACTTTTGTTTCTGATAAGCGTGTAGGCTCTGCAGACCGCTTTCGAATAATGACAGATGCGCGTGGTGCGGCAAGAGTGGGCCTTGGTGTGCACTGCTGCTGCTGCTGTTATGACCGCTGCTGTTGGTGCCGGCTGTGGTTGCCCTCCCAATTTTTTTTTGTAAACAAAGAAAGCTTGTTCACAACCAACTTGAGGTTTCTCTCATTGGGGGGAGTTTTGTAAACTACCCCAGTGGGGGGGCGTTGTGATGATATCACCCCGACCATTCTTCAAGCTTGCAAAACTTGCCCAAAATAAGGCCGAAGCAGCAGAAAAAATGCCAAGTTGCGGGCAAATATTAATTGCGCGCGCCCAAAGTTCAAACTGCATTTGCACTTGTCGGCTTGGCGGAGTGGCGGCAGCACAAGCACAGCACACACGACACGAGGCAGCACGCTGGTGACGCTGGCGTTCGAAGAGCCATGAGCCACTTTGCCGCTTGCTCCGATGTCGTCAAGGCGCGGCACGCCCGCCAGATGGAGAAATATGCGGTGAGGCTGGCACTGACTCCGAGCAGCCCCGTTTGCAACCACGCCGGTGGCTGGCTGTGGCTGCTGCCAGCTCCTGAGAGCTGGCAGCGCAGACACGAGCAGCACCCCTGCAGCTGCTTCATTCCCACCCTGCATCCATTGCTGGGTTCGACGCTGCTGCACTTCCGCACTTTCCGCTCAGCTGTCGTTGACGCTTTCCAAATCAGTTGCTGATTTGTGGCTGCACATGGTGACTGCTGCCCGCTGCTGCAGACCAAGTTCACCGCTGACCCCGCCACCTGGGAGGGCAAGTGCGTGGTGAGCGTGAAGCAGTTTGACCTGGATGCCATGAACAAGCTGTTCCAGGTGGCCGATACCATGAAACAGCTGGTCAAGGACAGCGGGGGGGACACGCGCCTCAAGGGCAAGATCCTGGCCACCCTCTTCTACGAGAACAGCACACGCACCTGCTGCTCGCTGCAGGCTGCCATGACGCGCCTGGGCGGGGGCGTACTCAGCGTCAACGAGGCCACGTCCTCCGTCAAGAAGGGAGAGACGCTCCAGGACACCATCAGCTGCCTGTGCTCGTACGCCGACGTCATTGCCCTGCGGCACCCCGTCGAGGGGGCCGCCGCCCAGGCCGTTACCGCCGCCCGCAAGCCCATCCTCAACGCGGGGGACGGCGTGGGCGAGCACCCAACACAGGCGCTGCTAGACGTCTACACCATTTTCACTGAGCTGGGCGCCGTCCAGGGCAAGGTCATCACCATGCTGGGCGACCTCAAGAACGGCCGCACCGTGCACTCCCTGGCGCGGGTGCTGGCCATGTACGACTGCGAGCTGCACTTTGTGAGCCCCCCCTCGCTGCGCATGCCCGAGGACGTGCTGCGGGACGTGGCGGCGGCGGGCGGCGGCGCACGCGTGCGCCAGTCGGACGGCTTCGACGACGTCATTGGACGGACGGACGTGCTGTACGTCACGCGCGTGCAGGGGGAGCGCTTTGCAGACCCCGCCGAGTACGAACGCCTCAAGCTCGTGTACCGCATCACGCCCGAGGTGCTGGCGCGCGCCAAGGCGGACATGATCCTCCTGCACCCGCTGCCGCGCGTAGGGGAGATTTCGGAGGACTGCGACGACGACCCGCGCTGTGCGTTTGTGCGCCAGATGGAGAACGGCATGCTCATCCGCATGGCGCTGCTGGCGCTCATCATGGGCAAATCATGAGGGCATGCGCAGGAGGCGCGGCGCTGGCTTGCCGCAGTGGTGGCGCAGCAGCCGCGAGGGTCATCGCGGGGACGGCAGCAGCCATGCATGGCGGCAGCGGCCGCAGCGGCGGCAGCAGCAGTGGCGGCAGCGGCCGCAGCGGCGGCAGCAGCAGTGGCGGCAGCGGCAGCGGCGGCGACGGATGTGGAGCACGAGGCTGCGGATAATACGGAAGTGAATGGCGATTTGGAGTGGAGGCAGCGAGTGCGCACTGGCAGGGAGGGCACAGCTGAGGGTGGGCACGGAGGGTGTGCTGGACTGCGGCTGGTCCTGTGGAGTGCAGGTGACTGCGGCACGCGCACCCGGGTCACCTGCTAAAAGAAAAATGAGGGGCCAGAACCACCCCATGTTCGGGGGACACATCGCGTACTGCGGCGCTGCTCGCCGCATGCGAGAGAGTTGTAAAGCGTTGAGTTGCAGCAGGTATGCAGGCCCCACTCCACCCTCCCCCATACCCCCCTCCCGTGGTGTGGAGGCGCCCGTACCCCCCCCCCGCCACGCATTTGGTACACGTACATAGGTACTTAGCGGTGGTTTTGTGGGTGCGGCGGCGCACTTTTTGCGTGGCGGTAGCGTTGTCTGTGTGCGCAGCCAACCGCCTGCCCCCCCCCCCCCCTTCCGCAGCTGCACCGCTGCTGAGTAAACCAATCACACGGCCCTGAGCGTTGCAGGCAGGCCCACTTGCACGCTTGTGGCAAACCTCTCGCCTGCGGAGGCAGATACAGGAACAGAGCACATCTGGTTTGCTGAGTTAACAATGGAGACCCACTGATGTGCGCGCTACGAAGCAGTGCCGCCACAGGGCTCCTTGCTGTTGCGTGTGTGTGTGCTGGCAGGTGTGCATGACTGCCTAGTCCTTGCGCCCCCGTAACCGTCAACTTTGGCAGCCAGTACTGCAAGTTGCAGTGCACATGCGAGGTTGCAGACACATACAGAGTCAGCAAATGCCAGGTGCGTGGTCTGCTGCACGACTTACTGCGGTCACAATATTTGTGGTGGTCCACCTGTGATTTTTTTGTAAACAAGCGTGAAGAATGCATTGTCAGACAAGTATTTCTAGAAGCTGAAGTATAAACAGAAAAAATGCAGCATCTTTAAGTACTGACCGGTGCATTTACGGTGGGGCCTCTCTGGAATTGACCAGGTGGAAGAACCAGTGGTCACCCTACGGGCTTCAGCCTGGCATTCTCCCCCCATGGCAGTGTCTGGATTCAGCCGTCGTTCAAGTTTTTTCTATGAACACAGTAATTACCGCGACAAGCTGGGAACTTGGTGGGCATGTTGTTGACACAATATTGTAAGAAAAAGATACTGGTAGTATTTTGTAGTATATATAAACTGCACATAAATACTTATGAAGTACACCTCAAAGGTAATGTGTGAAACATATTATACTTCTTGAAGTAGTGTGTATAACATACTTCAAGTATTTCGAAGTATACGCCAACACTGTTTATCATAAGCTAACCTTTGTGCATGCACATATGTATACTACAGTAGTGTACACACACATGTGTGTACTTATTTTTTTATTGACTCAACTGCAGCCATAGCAAAACCTGAATGGCACCATTGTCCGATCTGACATGAAAAACTCCTGTACTTCAGAAGTACTACTGTAGTACACCGTTATTGTCAGGAACATAATTAAATAGCTGTCCTGTTGTGCCACCTACAGGCCTCCATAAGCTACTGCAGTACCGCAGTACGAAGCATGCCCCAACGTTCAGCAGCAGGACGGCATCCTTGCCAACCTCATTTCATCTCTGATTTTGCGTGCCATTTACACAGACTGGGAGCGCGTTGCGGCTGTTTCAGAGAAATGTGGATCTCAGACATGCATAGCTTCACCAAACCAAACTCTCACTATCTTAAGTCACCAATCATGCACCTAGACCAGTGCTGATGTACTCATACTCTATGTACACACTTACCCGGTGGTAACACGAAGAACACAACAAATGCTTACCTTGTGATGCGTTTGTACCAATCTTTCCTAAGCTCCGTGGAGTAAATTTCTCTGTACCCAAACAGCCTATGTTGGTGTTTAAGTGGCTCGTTCCTGTGGGCATAACAGCTGCAGTAGCAAACCTTCCAACTCTACTGGCCCCAGGATATGACAGGCAGCATGTGCCGCACCATCTGCATCCCATGCTTTCCAGCAAAAGATGATGAGCATGTTTCACAGGTATTGCAAACACTCGCAAGACATGCACTCAATGGTGGATAGCACACGAACCTTTCGATTGTGGTGAGTATACCGCACCTGACATGTGGCTTGAAGCTTGGCAGGATGATTGGCCCACCATTGGTGAGTTCCTATTGCATGAGCTGACCCTTTACTGTGCACTGTGTACAGCTTCGCTAGTCATACATTTGTACACAACAGCAGGTGCGCGGACCCAGTGGTGATGGCGTAAGTCGGCAAGTGTGCAACCTGCGATATTGCCGTGGTAAAAAAACCAAGACACACAGCCCTTGACAGTGGAGTGATTTTTCATTGCTGTTGTTTTGGTCCGTTTTTTTAATAGTAGTATAATGCCTGCAAAGTCTTCTCATGACGGTTGCTTGTGTACTAAAGTCCACGTGTAGGTCAGGGTATGGATATAGGTACTTCAAAAGTACTTGAGTAGTTTTATTTACTTGCACTAGGGGCGTGCAAGAGCCGCAAGGTGTTGTGTGAGGTAGTCGCGTGGAGAGATTGGCTGTAAATGTCTGCTGCGAATGCCATGTATGCTACGCAAACAAGCTATGCAAAACCTACAAAGCCCTCAAGCGCGGGCAGCGCTGAGGAACTTGAGTAGTACTGCGCAACGCGGCGGCGGACCCCCAGCGACGCTGCAGGGAGATGCAGGTGACCAAGGAGAACCACTATTCGGGCTCT
>JAULBY010019876.1:0-19170 GCA_032358315.1 Ophiocytium majus | reverse complement strand
GGCGTGGTCACGGCAAGCACGCCCTACGCCAAAACCCACGAAGGCCGCATCGGCCTGCAGTTCAACGGCAACACCGGGCCGATCAAGGTTCGCAAGCTGCTGGTGCGGGAGTTGTAAAAGAACCGGGTAAATGGTTCGAACGAAACGGGCGCTGATCAGCGCCCGTTTTCTTTTCAGGGCTGCGCGGAGATGATGGTGGCGAATGAAAAGCGGATGCGGCCGCCAACGCGGCGCCGGTTTATTGTTCGGCCTTACGCATGACCTTGCCGGTAATCGCCATGTCGGTTTTGATAAAAGCCGCCAGTTCGGCCGGGCTTCCCGGCACGGCTTCGGCACCGGAATCAAAAAGTTGCTGTTTGACATCGGGCAGGTTGAGCGTACGGCCGATCTCCGCATTGAGTTGCTCGATCAGCGCCGCTGGGGTACGCGTCGGGGCAAACAGTCCAAGCACCGCACGGGACTCATACCCGGGCAACCCTGAAGCAGATACGGTCGGCAAACCCGGCGCCAGCGCAGATGGCACCGCGGTTGTGACCGCGAGCGCGCGGATCCGGCCGGACTTCACATAGGGTGACGCCGCCGCGGAGTTGGGAAAGCTAATCTGGGTTTCACCGGTGATCAGCGCCAGCATCGACGGCCCCTGCCCTTTATAAGCAATGCGTACGATTTTGACGCCGGCCATCTGGTTGAACAGTTCACCGGCGATGTGGGATGAAGAGCCCGTCTGTCCGGAGGAATAATTCAGTTCACCGCTGCGCGCCTTGGCCAAAGCAATCAGCTGGCTGATATTTTTGACTGGCAGTGACGGGTGCACCACGAGGACGTTGGGCGAGGTGACCAGCTGGGAAATGGGCGCGTAGTCGCGCAGCGCATCCCAGCCGACGTTATCGCGCAGGAATTGCGAGGTCCACAGACTGGCACTCGCCAGCAGCAGCGTGTAACCGTCCGGCGGTGACTTGGCGACCATTTCCATCGACAGCACGCCGCCGCGGTTGTCGACGATCACCTGCTGCCCGAGGCGTTCCGACAGTTTGGGGGCGATCACGCGCGCCGTGAGATCAAGGCTGCCACCCGGCACTGTGGTAACGATACGCACCGCCCTGACGGGATAGGTCTGTGCATCAACAACCAGCGTGAATCCAAGGCAGGCAAGCAGCAGCGCCGGTTTAAGCGCGCGGTCGCTACAGAAACGATGGATGTTTGCCATGGCGCCACTCCCTTAATCAGAAGTTACCAATCACAGTACCAATCCATACCGCGCCAGCCGGCGCGTGATTTCAGCGAAACGCGGGTTTTGCCTTCAATGCGTCCGTGGGGAAGGCGCGGGGAGATTGGCGCAGGCCCATCGACACCATGGCGCGCGCCATCTGAACCGCCGCCGGAAAGGCACCGATCAGGTTGATTTCCTGATAACCCTTCGCGTCGAGACCTGCGCGCACTTCATCAAGAAAGCACTGCTGATGGGGCGAGGCGATGATCACGGAATCAACACCTTCCTGTTCGATGGCGGTGGTGAACTGCCCGACCACCGTATTCACGAAGTTTTGAACCTCGGGGGCGTTGGCACGCGCCGGGCCCTTGGGGTGTTTGCGTACCAGCACCATGGTGCCGGTTGAGGACAGAGAAGCGTAACGAACGCTGGTCAGCTTGTGATTCATGCCATAGAGCTGGGCGTTGCGCCGCACGATCATGGCCTGGGCATCGGTGGTGGTCAGCGCACAGAACTTTTCACCGAGTAGCGAGGCAAAATGCATGGCCGAGTGCACCGGGTAGGCCACCGGCAGCGTTGACACGGACATCGCCGCAAGAAAACCCGGCTCAATCCCTGCCTGGGTGATCACAGCGTCATACTTGTTCATCGCACACACCGCCTTGACACGTTTCACCACGCCCACAGCGATATTGGTGACCACCTCGTCATCGCGCGTTTCCGCGCCGTGATCGGTGGGGTAACCCTCGTCGACCGTAATTTCCACGCCTTCGAGCTGGCCCTTGCTGCGCAGGCTCTCGACGAGGTCGTGCATCATGAAATGCCCCTCCTTAGGATCGTAATTGACGCCTGCACGCTGGTAGGGGGGAATGTCGACGATACGAATCACGGAATCCTCCTGGGCAAATGAATCATGCGGGCAAAACCCGAATTATTTTTTGCTGAGCACGCGGCTGATTTTTATTTTTTCCGCCGAATTCAAACCGGCACGTCGTCCGCAAGCTCTTGGTCAGACTATTCTTCGAAGGCTGGGCCGTCAATCGTTGATAAACTGCCTCTCGTTCATGCTGCACTGCGTTTCGCCGCTTCAGCACATGCCATTCCACTATGTGCTTAACGCGCTTGGGCCACCACCCGGCTTCTGCTATTTTCCATGGACCCCTAACCGGGATGACGGCGCCGGACCACTACACAATCGATAAGGGTTTCTTCATGCGACACGCCGCTAAGTCTGTCCTGTTGCTGCTAGCGCTCACGTTTGCCAACGCGGCCTGGTCCCAGGCTTACCCCAGTCGGCCGATCCGTTTGCTGTTGCCGCAGCCGCCCGGCGGCACCATGGAAACCGTGGGGCGCATGCTGTCGCAACAGGTCTCGGCGGCGATGGGGCAGCCCATCGTCATCGACAACCGCAGCGGTGCCAACGGCATCATCGCCGGCGAGCTTACCGCCAAGGCACTGCCTGATGGCTACACGGTGCTGTATACCTCGGCCTCGATCGTCAACAACCAGCTCGTGCACAAAAAGCTGCCCTTCGACGCGCTGAAAGACCTGGAACCGGTTTCGCAGCTGACCACCCTGCCCGGTTATCTGGTGCTGGTAACGCCGCAATTGCCCGCGAAGAACATGAAGGAGCTGATCGAGCTCTCGAAAAATCCGCGCACGCCGGTGCATTTCGGGTCCAGCGGCCTCGGCAACAACCAGCATCTGCTGGGTGAACTGATCAACGCCCGCTCGGGCGCAAAACTGGCGCATGTCCCGTACAAGGGTTTTGCACTGATCATCACCGCGGTGATGGCGAATGAAATCCAGGTCGCCTTCGGCGCGCCACTGACGGTGATCCCGCACATCAAGGCCGGCCGGCTGCGCACCATCGCCTTCACCGGCGCCAAACGCTGGGAAGGCATGCCGGAGCTGCCGACGGTTTCCGAATCCGGCATCCCGGGCATGGTGTTCGAAGCGTCCTGGCACGGCCTGTTCGCGCCGGCGGGCACTTCACCGCAGATCGTGTCGAGGCTGCAGTCCGAATACGGCAAGGTGGTTTCCGCACCGAAGATGCGCGACAGCCTCGGCGGCCATGTGCCTGTAGCGAGCGCACCTTTTGAATTCCGCAAATTCCTGCGCGAGTATTTCCGCGAAACCGCAGAACAGATGCGTATCGCCAACGTCAAACCCGAGTGATGCCGGCTGCAGCCGTCACCCGCCCGCTAACCCTCACCGCCAAAGACCTGTCCCCATGACCACCCCCGTTTACGCGTTCGACACCGAAGACATTGAATACCTGCGGCATGACGACAAGCGGCTGCTCGCGCGGTTGTTCAAACCCCGCGGCCCGGGACCGTTTCCGCTGGTGATCGAAGTGCACGGCGGCGCCTGGTGCCGCGGCACGCGCCTCAATAACAAAGTTATCCACGAAAAACTCGCGCAAAGCGGCGTGATGGTGGCAGCGCTGGATTTCCGCATGCCGCCCGAAGCCGGATACCCCGACACCATTGCCGATGTGAATTACGCGGTGCGCTGGTTCAAGCAGCGTGCGTCATCAATGAACATTGATGCGAAGCGCATCGGCCTGCTCGGCACTTCCAGCGGCGGGCATATCGTGATGCTGGTGGCGATGAAGCCGCAGGATCCGCGTTACGCCGCGATACCGCTGCCCGGCGCGGCACCGGATCTGGATTCGACGGTCCGCTCGGTGGTGCTGGCCTGGCCGGTGATTGATCCGCTGGGCCGTTATCACCATGCGCAGCGTCTGAAAACACAGGGCGACTCCGGCCTCATTGATCATGTCGGCAATGATCATCTGAATTTCTGGGGCAATGAAGCGGCAATGGCTGAAGGCAGCACGACCATCGCACTTGAACGCGGCGACGCCATCCAGATGCCGCCGGTGCTTTATCTGCAGGGCACCGAGGATTACAACCATCCGCGCGCGGACCTCGACCGTTTTGTGGCGGGTTACCGCAAGGCCGGCGGATCGCTGGAGCTGCACCTCTACGAAGGTGAAAAGCAGCTGTTCATCCCGCAGCGCCCGGATGTCCCCGCGTCCATCGATGCGCTGGGCAGGATTGTCGGGTTTGTGCAGCGTACGCTGGCCTGAACAAACCGGGCGTATCCCGGCGCTACTGCGCCTTGATCCCGCCCTGCTTGATCACCCGCTTCCACTGCTCGCTCTCCGCCTTAATGTGCAAGGTAAATTCCGCAGGCGTTGAACCCACGCCTTCCGAGCCGTCGGCAATCAGGTGTTTTTCCATCGCCGGCGCCTTCACCGCCTTGGCGGTTTCAGTCGCGATTTTTGCGATGACGGGTTTGGCCACGGCTTTCGGTGCAATCAGGCCGTACCAGTTGACCACCACCACACCGGGCACGCCGGCCTCGGCCATCGTCGGCGTCTCCGGCATCGCCTGGGCGCGCTTGCCCATCGACACACCCAGCGCGCGCAATCGTCCGGCCTTGATGTGCTGCTGCGCCGAGATGATGGTGGCGAATGAGAAACTGATGCGGCCGCCGACGAGGTCGGCATAAGCCGCGCCCATGCCTTTATAGGGCACGTGGGTCATCTTCGTGCCGGTGGCGATCTGGAACAGTTCGGTGGTCATGTGGATGGGGCTGCCGATGCCCGATGACGCATAGGTCAGCTTGTCGGGATTGGCCTTGGCGTATTTCACCAGTTCCTGCGCGGTGTTCACCGGCAGTGTCGGATGCACCACCAGCACATACCCCTGCGCGGTGACCTGCGATACGGGCGCGAAGTCGCGCACCGGATCGAGCGGAGATTTGTAGAGCAGCGGGTAGATCACCGTGGTGGCGCTGATCATCATCGCGGTGTGCCCGTCGGGCGCGGCGTCGGCCAGTGTGCCGAGCGCGACCAGGCTGCCGGCACCGGGACGGTTGTCGACGACAACGCTTTGCCCGAAGGCTTCGGCAAAACTCTGCGCAAGGTTGCGCGAGACGCTGTCCATGCCGCCGCCGGCGGCGAGCGGCACGAGGATGCGCATCGGCCGTGTCGGGAAATTCTGTGCATTCACACTAATGCTCGCCAGCGCGGCACTGAGCGCCAGCAAAGTCATACGGGTTCGGGTGTTCATGGTGAATCTCCGCCGGGTGTTTTTGTGGTGTGGATGCCATCCGGCCCGGCGCCGGCGGAGCATCGTTATAAGTATTTGTTTTTATTGTTATTTTTATACGGCCATCGCAGGAGCTGACGCGTTATATTTAGCAGGCCGCAAGAATAACAAGAAGCCGTACCCCATTTGAAGCGCCAGTCGTCTTTGACCGTGGGAGGAGCATAACAATGTCTGCTGCAAAAGCATTGCTGAGCCTGGCTGTATTGATGTTTGCGTACCCGCTGCCGGCCTCGGCGCAGAAATATCCCGAAAAGAATGTACGCCTGATCGTCGCCTTTCCAACCGGTGCATCACAGATTCTCGGCCTGCTGGTCGGGGAAAAACTCGGCGCCGCTCTCGGTCAACCGGTGGTGCCCGATTTCCGCACCGGCGCCGGCGGCAATCTTGCTGCCGAACTCGCGGCCAAGGCGCCCGCGGACGGCCACACGCTGCTGCTGACCAGCCCGTCGCTGGTGATCAGCCCCAGTCTCTACAAAAAACTCGGCTACGACACGATGCGCGATTTCGCGCCGGTGACAATGCTGTCGACGGTGCCCAATGTGTTCGTGATCCACCCGTCGGTGCCGGCGAAGAACATCAGCGAACTGATCAAGCTGGCGAAAGCCCATCCCGGCAAGATGAGCTTCGGTTCCGGCGGCGTCGGCTCATCGAACCATCTCGCCGGTGAACTGTTCAAGTCACTGGCCAAAGTCGATATCCTGCATGTGCCATACAAAGGCGCGAGCATTGCGCTGACGCACATACTCGGCGGTGAAGCGGAAATGGTGATGGTGACGGTGCCCGCGACCATCCCCTTCATCAACAGCGGGCGGCTGCGCGGGCTGGCGGTGCTGGTGCCGGAACGTCTGCCGACACTGCCCAATGTGCCGACCACCGCGGAAGCCGGCATGCCCGAGCTGGTGATCAACACCTGGTATGGCTTGTTTGCGCCGACGGGCGTGCGCCCGGAAATCCTTCAGCGCATCAGCGCGGAGACGGCGAAGTTCATGCATACGCCGGAGGTGGGCAAACAACTCGCCGCCAGCGGACTGATCCCCTCGACCAGCACCCCGGCGGAATTCACCGGCTTCGTTCGTGCTGATCTGGAGAAATGGAGCCGGGTGATCCGGGAAGCGAATATCACTGTGCAATAACAAAGACTGCCAAAATAAAAAACGGCGCCGCGTGGCGCCGTTTTTGTTGAGTATGCTGCAGCTCAGCTCGCTTTCGCGCCCGAAGCCTTGACCACTTTTGACCACTTGGCGATTTCATCAACAATGTAGCGAGAGAATTCCTCGGGCGTGCTCTCCAGCACCTGCATGCCCTGCTTCACCAGACGCTCGCTGACGGCAGGATCTTTCTGCGCCTTGCGGAATTCGGTGTTGAGGCGGCGGATGATCTCGGGGTTGGTGCCGCCGGTGGCCGAGAAACCGAACCATGCCGCGACATCAAAGCCCGGCAGGCCGGCTTCATCGATGGTCGGCATCTCGGGCCATGCCAGCACGCGTTTGTTGCTAGTCACACCGAGGCCGCGCAGCCTGCCGCTTTTGACGGTCTCCTGCGCCACCGACACGCTGGCAAAGGACATCACCGTTTCGCCGCTGATCACCGACGATACCGACAGCGGGGTCGCGCGGTATGGTACATGCGTCATCTTGACGCCGGCCATCATGCCGAAGAGTTCGCCGGACATGTGCTGCGAGGTGCCGCCGCCGCCCGAAGAATAGGTCAGCTCGCCGGGGCGCGACTTGGCGATGGCGATCAGCTGCTTGATGGTTTTGACCGGCATCGACGGATGGATGACCAGAACATTGGGGCTGGAAGCCGACAGCGTGATCGGTGCGAAATCCTTGACCGGGTCGAAGGGCAGCGTCGAATACAGCGTCGGGTTGATGCCGTGGGTGCTGATGGTGGTCAGAAACAGGGTGTAGCCGTCAGCCGGTGATTTGGCGACGATCTGTGCGGCAACGTTGCCGCCTGCGCCCGGCCGGTTGTCGACGATGACCTGCTGGCCGAGGCCCTTGCCCACCGGGTCGGCGAGCAGGCGCGACAGCATGTCACCCGCCGAACCCGGCCCGAGGGTGACGACGATGCGCAATGGTTTGGTCGGATACTGTTGTGCCGTTGCCGACAGCGCCGTGACGCCGATGGCTGCGGCCACTGCGATGCTGATCATGGTTTTGATGTGGTTCATGACGCTCTCCCTTAGACGACCGCGATGCCCTGGATCTCGATGACGATCCCGGGGCGAGCAAAATGCGAAACAGTGATCAGTGCGCTGGCCGGGAAGCGGCCGTCCTTGAACACTTCGCCGCGCAGCTTGACGAAGCTGTCGCCGTGGCGCGGATCATTGATGAACACAGTCATCGTCACCAGATTGGACAGCGAGGCGCCGGCGCGTTTGAGCGTGGCGTCCATCAGTTCAAAGCAGCGTTTGGTCTGCGCAGCAAAATCGCTGGAGATGTCCTTGCCCGCCGCATCCTGGGTGGCGGTCTGACCGGCCAGCCAGATGGTGCGTCCGCCTTCAGAGATCACCGCCGGAGAAAACGCGCGGCTTTTCTGGAATTCGGTGCCTTCGAGATATTCGATTTTTGCGGCCATGTGCGGCAAACCTCCGTTCGGGTGCGGCATGCGGCCCGGTCCCGCGGCGGGCACCGGCGGGGTGCGGGCGGGATTGTTACAATGCGCCCGCCTGTTGGGTCAATGTTGATTCACACTACACCATTTATCTTAATGTAAAGATAGTTGATGTCAAGAAAACCCGCGAACACCGACTCGATTACCGCCTTCATCGCCGACTGGCAGCGCGAGCGCCCGGATCTTGATTCGTGGCCGCTGGGCATTTTCGGTCGTACGTCGAGGATTGATTCGCATTTCCTGAAACGCGCGGACGGCTGGCTGTCGCCACTGGGGCTGAGCTGGGAAACCTTCAGCCTGATCGCAGCGCTGCGCCGCTCGGGCAAGCCCTATGAACTGAATCCGACGGAGCTGCAGCGCCAGTCACTGCTGACTTCGGGCGCGATGACCAACCGCATCAACCGCGTCGAAGCCCTCGGGCTCGTTGAACGCCGCCCGGACAGCAATGACGGACGCGGCGTCATCGTACGGCTGACGCCGGCCGGCCGCGCGCTGGCCGACAAGGCGATTGCGGTGCATTTCAGCCAGAGCGCGAATGTGCTCGGGACGTTGAATACGCGCGAGCGCGAGCAGCTCAACCAGCTGCTCGCCAAACTGCTGGATTCACTGGAAAACGCGCCGCCTGTCGCTGCAGGGACGACGCGCAAGAAGTCGCGTTAATTCCGGTAGCAGCGAAACCGCTGCTTCAGACAGAGATCGGCGTGTGCCGCGCCGTCAGCCAGTGCGCGGCAACCGCCAGCGCAACCAGACCAACCAGCCCGAAGCCCCACACGGCCCAGATCATCGGCACCAGCCAGCCCATCAGCATGCTCATATAAGGCATCGCATCACGCAGGGCCTCCATCGACAGCAGCGCATATTGCTGCAGGGTCTGGATCATCATCGGGTCCAGCCACAGCGGCAGCCCCTGCGGCAGCGGAAACTCGGCAATACCCCGGCTCAAGGGATCGATATTGCCGTTGGCCAGAAGGCCGGTGCCCCATTGCGTGAGCTTCACTGCGACAAAGGTACCCGCCGTCCATAACAGCGTCACGATACTGAAGATCACCCACACTGCGATTTTCATGGTCTTTGCGTCACCCCGATTAACAAGCGGCATGATCTGCATGCCGAACAGGAATATCTCAAGCACTATCTGCGCAGCAATGGCCGCGCTGCATTACTGCTCTCTGCCATTGACCCGCAGCGCGTCGATTTGTTCCATGAAAAAAGCCAATCGCATGGAGTGCTAGGATCACGGCTGTCAGCCGGCATTTGACCGGCACCGCATCCGAGGAGACCTGCCGCAATGAACGCTGCCCACCCCTTCACCCCGCCCGTAGTCGATGCCCTGACCGTACGCGTGCTGGTCGATTCGCGTTACGAACGTTTCCTGCCGCGCATGGCGCATCCGCATGTGAAGATTGAACATGTCGGCCGCATCACCGGCCGCCCCGAAAGCACCTTCGCCTGTGAATGGGGCCTGTCGCTGCATCTCGCTTCGGAGAAGGACGGCGCGAAGGCGCAGTACGTGCTCGACTTCGGCTACACGCCGGAAATCATCAACCGCAACTTCGATCTGCTGGGTATCGAACCGGGCAAGATCAACGGCCTGATCCTCAGCCACGGTCACCTCGACCATTTCGGCGGGCTGCAGGGTTTTGTGAAACAGCACCGCGGGCAGATGCGCGACGACATCGCACTGTATGTCGGCGGCGAAACGGTATTCCGCACCAAGTGGGTCAAGGAAGGCGGCGAGACGCTGGAGTGGTGCACGCTGGACCGCGCCGCGCTCGAAGCACAGAAAGTGATGCCGATGTGCTGCCCGAAACCGCAGGCGCTGGAAGGCGCCTTCACCTCGGGATACATCGAGCGCACGTCCTTCGAGGAAGTCACCGGCGGTTCGCTGGTGGTGGATGATCATTTCAGCGAGGCCGAACGCGCGGGCAAACTGGTGAAAGACAGCCACCCCGACGAACACGCCACCTGCTATGTCGTCAAAGGCAAGGGACTGGTGGTGATTTCATCCTGCGGCCACACCGGCATCATCAATACCGTGCGCAGCGCAATGAAAGCCGCGAATGTCGACAAGGTGCACGCGGTAATGGGCGGCTTCCACCTCGGGCCTGCGAATGTGGAATACCTGCAGCACACACTGAAGGAACTGCAGGCGATCAACCCCGACGTGATCGTACCGATGCACTGCACCGGCGAGCGTTTCATCGACATGCTGCGCCAGAACATGCCGGACAAGGTGGTCTACTCCAACGTCGGCAGCCGCTATACCTTCGGCAGCTGAGCCGCGTCTTAGCGGATATCCAACAGCTCCGACAGATTCTTCCAGAGGATTTTTTCCTTTTCGGCGGCGCTGAGCGTCTCACGGTCTTCCAGCCATTTCACCGGCGAGGGATGCCAGGGCACGAAAGGCCAGTCGCTGCCCATCACCACGCGCTCGGCACCGACGCGGTCGATCAGGAAACGCAGCGTGGCTTCGTCGCCGACGACGGTGTCGTAATAGAGCTTTTTCATATAGGCGCCCGGCGGCTGCGAGGTGCTGCGCGTATTGGGCCGGTCCTGCCAGTTCTTGTCCATGCGGCCCATCGTCATGCAGGCCGGTCCGCCGCCGTGGGCGATGCAGATTTTGACGTCGGGGCATTTCTCGAGCACGCCGCCGGCCAGCAACACGGCAGTGACGATGGCGTCATCAAGGATCACGCCGAGGCTGTTGTTGAGTCCGTGGCGGCTGATGCGTTTCTGCAGGAAGTTGTTGCGCGGTTGCGGGTGGTAGAACAACACCGCGCCGAGTTGCTCGGCGGCCTTGAAGAAGGGCAGGAATTGCGGATCGTCCCATTGCACGCCGTTGACGCTGGTATCGAGCGAAGCGCCCTTGAGGCCCAGCGTGGTGACGGCACGCTCGAGTTCGGCAATCGCCAGACCAACATCCTGCACCGGCAGCGTCGCGAATCCGGCCAGCCGGCCGTTGCTGCGACGAACCGTCGATGAGAGCTCGTCATTGAAATCACGCGCCAGCGCGAGGCCCTGCTGCGGCTCGAGGTGGTAACCGACAAAAGGCGTGTGGATGGACAGCACCTGCACATCAACTTTCAGCGCATCCATGTCCTCGATGCGCTGCTCCATGCTGTAGCGCAACTTGGGCGAAGAGAATTCGGTGCGCTCGCCATTCGCCACCATGATGCCGGAGCCCTCGCCGGGTTCATGACGGAAACCGTGCCAGTCCTGTTTGCTTTCAATAGCCCGCCACATCGAGTCGGGAACGATGTGGGCATGGATGTCGATGGTTTTCAATTCGGGTCTCCGCGCAGCAATAACGTCAATAAAATGAAGAATCTGAAACAAAGAGGGCACACCGGGCCCGGCAAGCTGCGAGAATATCAGCTTGGCTGCGATGTTTAACCTGCCCTGGCCTGAAAAACCGGCTTTGCATTGACGGATTGATGAACGACCCGCTCGACATACTGCGCAGCAGAAACGATGGCGTGACGGTGCCCCGGATCGGCGTCATGGTTGTGCTGTCGGTACTGGTCCACCTCCTCGCATTGCTGGGGCTGCCCTCGATGAAGGTCAGCTTACCCAAGGACACGGAATTACCGGGACCCGCCGGCAGCCTGACGCTGCGTCTGGCGCCGCCCTTCCCGCTGTCAGCGCCCGCCAGTCCCGCGCCATCGACACCGGCGGCGCCTGCCCGGCGTCCGGCGCCGCTAGTGAAACCGCCTGCGCCGCCCCCCGTCATCGCGCTCAACAAGCCGGCACCGACACCTGCGCCTTCCATCGCACCGGCACCACCCCCCCCGGCGATCGCCGGCGACATGGATTCCTATATTGAAGCGCGACGCCGCGCCCGCGGTGACAACACGCCTGTTGCACCGACGCCGGTTGAGGACGACGATGCCCGTGCCCGGCGCGCCATTGCCGGCAATCTCAGCACGATGCAGGACCGTAATTTCGGTTTCGACCCGCGCCGCGGCGGCGGCATGTTCCAGATCGAGCAGATGACTTCCGACTATGCCTCGTTCATCTTTTACGGCTGGAACAACAACATCAACCGCAACACCAAACAGCTGATCGAAGTGCGCAAGGGCAACAACAGCGACATCCGTTACGCGGTGGTGCGCAGGATGATCGCGCTGATCCGCGAGAACGCGCAGGAGGATTTCATCTGGGTGTCGCAGCGCCTCGGACGCAGCGTAACGCTGTCGGCGCGCCCCCGCGACAATGCCGGACTGGAGGAATTCATGATGCGGGACTTTTTCCCCGATGTAGTTCCGGCGCAACGCTGACCGCCAATCATCGTTTAGACTTCCGCCCCATGAATGAGCTTTCTTTTTCGCCGACCTGGATCGGCATCGCCGCGGCGGTTCTGACAACCTCCGCCTTCGCGCCGCAGGCCCTCAAAGTCTGGCAGACGCGATCGACGCGCGATGTGTCGCTGGCGATGTTCCTGATGATGGTGACGGGCAATGCGCTGTGGCTGTTTTACGGGATTCTGATCAACGACCTGCCGCTGATCGTCGCCAACGCGGTGACACTGGCGCTTGCCGCATCCATCCTGGTTGCGAAAATCCGCTTTCGCTAACGGGACAACGGGCGCCCGCAGGCTTCCTTGTAAAACACTTCATCGGGCGTCCTTGCCTTGACCGGAACAGGCGCCATCCTGCCGGTTTTCCAGACGATGCGGCCTTCACCCATCTCTTCCCGGATAAAAAAACCACGAATCACAGCCAGGGTCTGGCGTTCACAGTCCGCTTCAAGCAGGGACTCATATGAGCGGTATCGCTCGCCGGACATTTCTTCGACCTTTTCAGCGACGTGATTGACCAACCCCCAGATGGCGGGCTTGCCGCCGTCACTGATATTGGCAATCCCGCGGGTAAAGACCGTAATCGCCTTGTCCCCAGCCGAGCGGACCCAAGGCCCGCTGGCAGAGGTACGGAGTTTTTCGGTTTCCTGGTTATCGTAGACTTCCATTGCATTTTGGATGGCTTTATTGATGCGGGACTGTTGTGCATTGGCAATCGACAGTTCGGCAAGGTCGCCGCGGGCAAGAAAATTCATGCCCTTGCAGTCAGTAGCAAGTATCAGCACGATCAGTCGATCGATGGCCGGCGGCGGCATTGATGGCGCGAGGATGCGGCGTATGCGCTGCTGTTCGTTGTCGGTCAGCACAGCACTGCAGACCCCGTCACGGGAATGCTGGTGCACACCGAAACGGGACTTGTCGCCGATATACCGTTTGCGGCCGCCGAGAAAAATATAAGTGCAGGCCGAAGCACACAGCCCCCGGTCCGCAATCTCGGTGTCGAATTCAAATTTCCGCAACAGGTCGGCAACGCCATAGGCTATGTTCGGGATTCCCCCGGGGGAATTCAAACGCATGATGCGTTCTTTACACTCTGACGGCCGCAATTGACGGAATCCCTCGGCTATCGGCTTAACGGAATCTCGGTCGATCAGACCCTCGATCACGATCACGCACTGGCCGGACTCAACGTAAACATCGACATTGCCCCTGGCATGTGTGAGATGCGTCTCGCGCACTGCAGCAGCGGCGTCAGCGCTGCGGAGCAGCGTCAACACCAGCATGACGGCCATCATCCAGCCTGTGCGTCTGCGCCGTGAAGATTCATTCACCATAAAGACTGCCGGTTGATTGCCATGATGCGCCTGACTTTACACCGGCCAGGAAGCGCATCCGATACGACCTTGCGCGCCTGAAAGGTGCGGAAATAAAACGGGGCCCGAGGGCCCCGTTGAGTGGTTTTCCATGCAACTGGTCGTTTCCGGGATTGCAGCAGTGCCCGGATCGGACATCAGTGCAGGCGTGACATCGGTGCTTGTTCAGCGCTTGCCGCGGACTGCATCGATCCGGTACAGCGTCGTCGTTTTCGATATTTCATTGGCGATGCCGAGGTAGAAATCGCCGCGGTAATGGTAGGCTACCAGACCCTCGGGAGATACGTCACCGTCGGTGACGATCATGTCGATATAAGCAGCTTTGGACGGCTCGGTAATGTCGAACACGGCTACCGCAGCCTTCAGTGTGCGCTCAAGGCCGATGAACGCGTAGGTGCGGCCGGCGATGTCGAGCAGTGCAACGCCTTCGGGCTCAACACCCTTGTCGCGGCTGCGGCCGTCATCGTAAATACCCAGTTCTGCGGCTTTTTTATCGAGGATGTCGCCACTGTCATAGACCAGCCCGCCTGCTTCGTCGCGGATCGAGAATGACCGCGCGCCGGCGGCATACAGATTGCCTGGCGACGAATCGGCATTGGAGACACGCAGATTGGCCAGAGGAGCCACTGCACCAAGGCCGCTGGCCGCCGAACGATCGCCGTCGTCTTCACGGAAGTCGCCTTCGTTGGCCATGACCAGATAGGTCTTGCCGTGCCGTTTGTACGATGCAATCGCGTCGGGCATGTATAGACCCTTGACATTGGGCGAGATGAACGAGATCGTGCCGTCATTGAAAGGGTCGATCTGGTTGCCCGGCTGACTGAAATCCTTGGCGCCAAGGCCGACAACTTTGGTAAAGGCGTTGGTTTTCAGGTCGAGGATGCCGATGGCGTTGGCTTCCTGCAGGGTGACGAATGCAGTGGAACCGTTATGATCGACCGTGATGTATTCCGGCTCGAAATTCATGCCCGTCGATGTACGCACGTTGTTGCCGATTACCGGAACACCTTCAAAACCTGCGGTGGCGATGACCGTACGGGTTTCCATGTCGATGATTGACACGCTGCCGGCCGGGTCCTGCGCTGCCGGACCGTAGACACGCGGAACAGTGGTGCCGATGCGCGCGCCGTAGGTGCTCGGCGTTGCTTCATTGGCGACCAGCAGTTTGCGGCCGTTCGGCGTGAACGTCAGCATATCGGGCAAAGCACCGACTTCGACGACATTGTTGCCGGCAGAAAGTTCGCGGGTCTCGGTATCGTAGAACACCACCACACCGGGAGAGGTGCGTGTAGATGCCTCAATAGCCATCGCGGCAAGACCTTTATGAATCGCAACGCTGTTGACTGAACCGTACGTCGTGGTGTCAATGTGTTGGACCAGGGTGCCAGTCTCGGCATCCAGCACGTCCACACCGGCCACGCCGGCAACCCACAGTGTGTTGGTAAGCTTGTCGAAAGCGACGATTTCCGAAGCCTGGTTCGTGATACCTGAATGGTTATAGGTCCACAACTTGGTAAAGGTGAGCTTGTTGGATGCCGATTTTGAATGCGACCGCTCTTGATCAGCGACTGCCGTACCGGGCAGGAATGATGTAATGCTCAACGCAAGCAATAAAGAAACAAACTTTTTCATAAAATCTCCGGGTACTGGAATGCCGACGGGGGTAGCGCACCGGTCCCTCAAGGTGCGCTTTTTTTGATACACGAGAACTATATCGGCGGATTGCTACATGGCCATTCAGGCGAGGTCAGCACACTAGTCCAAACGGACTAGCAGGTGTGCGCCCTCTACGGCGCACGCCCTTTGTCACCAGGGACTCAGACCGTTTACCTTGATCATCCGGGATCGCCCTGGTCCGCTTGTCAACCCGGCAGCAACCGCCCGCAAGTTTGCTTGTAAAACACCTCCGCCGGGGTTTTGGCGCGGACCGGCACCCCGGCCATGCGTCCGGTTTTCCAGACCACCGCGCCTTCACCCTGCGGGTCGCGGGTATAGACACTGCGGATCACCGAAATCATCTGCCGGTCGCAGTCGACTTCATTGAGCATTTCATGGGTGCGATGGATCTGCCCTGAAACGCGCTCCGGCCGGTCCGCACCAAACACGATCCGCCCCCAGATTGAGGGATTGCCGCCGGGCGCGCTCTCGGCGGATTCGCGTGTATAGACCGTCAGCGTGCGATCGCCGGCGGCGCGTGTCCAGGTCCCGCGTGCAGCGGCCCGGAACTGCTCGAACACCTGCGCCTCACGGACCGCAATGGCTTCGCTGATCTCGGCGCTGATGCGCGAAGCCGGTGCGTTGGCAATAGCCATCGCATCAAGATCTTCGCGCGCAATGAAATTCATCGTGTTGCAGTCGGTCGCAAGAATGATGCCGATCAAACGGTTCACCGCCGGTGCCGCCAGCGCCTTTTCCATGATCGTGCGCATGCGCCGTTCTTCCACATCACTGAAGCCGAGCGCGCAGACGCCCTCGCGGGAATGCTGGTGGACACCGAATCTTCCGCCGTCGGCAATCATGCGTTTGCGGCCGCCGAGAAACACATAGGCGCATGCGGAAAAGCAGATGCCGCCGCCGGCGATCTCGGTATCAAACTCCTGTTTGGCGAGAAAATCCGCGATGCTGTAGGCATATCGCGGCGCGCCGCCGGCCGAGTTGAGCACCATGATGCGTTCGGTGCAGCGCTGACGCTGCACCTGCTGCAGTCCTTCGTTCAGCGGTTTGATCAGGGTATCGTCGATCAGCCCGTCGATCGCCACCACGCACTGGCCGGCGGTGGCATAAACATCGATATTGCCCCGCGCGTAGGCAAGACTGGTTTGCTGGACGCCGGTCTGGGCCTGCGCCGTGGCCGCAATGGCCATTGTGAAAACCGCAATCAGTTTTTGCAAAATGCTGTTGTTGATCAATGTTCCGCCCGGGATATCCGTGTGCAATGAAAACCCGTAACCGGGTTACACGGCGGATCATACAAGCTGCAATTCCCCTCCGCAGCAAACTGCCGTAGTTTCAGCGCCCCCTGTCCTGCGGGCTACGGAGCTGGCCCTGAACCCTGCCCTGACTTTCGTGTTCGCGACCCGGCGGCGCGCGCAACCGCGGCGATTCACTCGGATTACTATCGTGCCGCGCCACTGCACGCGGCTCAAAAGCCTGCGGCGCATGAAATTGTGGCGAGGTTTGTGCCGGACGTTGCCATTCTTCACGCGGGCTCTGCGCGACCGGAACCTGCGGGACAGGCGTTACCGTTACCGGGGCAGCGGGCGCACGCTGCTGTTCTGCCCGGACCAAAGGCCGTAACGGCTCCTGCACAACCGGTTCGCGCGGTGCTGTCTGCACGACCTGCGGGCCCGTCGCGTAACGGCGCACCTCATGGTTGCGCATATCATTTACACGCGACTCATGACCGCGCACTTCATGACGCTCATGCTGCGGATACGGCGGATGCGGCGGATGCGGCGCTTCGCGACGCGCCGGCGCGGACGGCTGCTGCTGAACCGGTGCATTCACTGCCGGACGCTCCGGTGGCTGCCGGCGCAACGTCGCTTCCCGCGACTGATCGCGGTAATGCTGTTCACGCAGTTCGTTGTGGTGTTCGCGACGCGGATAACGGTCGCCGGAATAGTAGCCCTGGTATACGGGCGGCGCGGCGCGCACCACGGCGCGATGATCCCAGTGGTCCCAGCCGCGGCGGTGCTCGGCCCAGCGCGGGCCCCAGTACAAATCCCAGCGCGGCGGCTCGCTGACAGCCCAGCCGTGGAAATACACCGGCGGATTGACGTAGTAATGCACGGGGATCCGCAGCACGAACAGCGGTACATCATAGGGATCAATGCGGTCCCAGGGGCCGTCATGCCAGGCGCTGCGATACCAGCGCTCGTCCTGGAACACCCAGTAAAATCCCTCATAAAAAAAGAAGTTCACCCGGGCTTGCGGTGCGTAATACACCGGATAACCGGGCACCGGCACCAGATCCGGATGAACCGGCTGGACAATGCCGATGCGCGCACCGGGAATTGCCATCTCGATGCTGACCTGTGCTGCCGCCGGCGTTGCCACTGTCAGCGGCGCCAGCAGCACAGCCGTTGCAATCAGCATACGGTGCAGCGCGGATTTAACGGCGACCACGACCATGTCCGCCGTAATAACCGCGGCCGCCCCAGCCGCGGGAGTATCCCAAGTGGATGGACGGACCGAAATAAGTCGGTCCGTAAACCAGAGGCGGACCGTAGTACACCGGCGCAGGCACATAGACCACGGGCGCCGGCTCGTAATAACCGGGCTGCGCCGGCACCGCAACGCAACCACCCAGGGCGGCCAGCGCGGATGCGATCAATAGCACTCGTAATACTCGGACGGGTTTGTTCATATCGGCTTTCTCCTCGTGCTTATTGGACACGAAGGTTCAGCGCTGTTCACCCGGGATTTTGTAAGAGTTTGTTAATGGCTCCGGTGATGAGGCCAAACTGTTGCCAAGCGGCGACAAGCCGCCGTCTGACGCTGCGCTGGAGCGGCGCAGCAATAAAAAAACGGAGCGCTGAGGCTCCGTTTTCAGAAGTGCGGTTGCGTTTATTCGACTTTGGCGCCGGAAACCTTGACGGCTTTCGCCCACTTCTCGGTTTCCATGGCATGAATCTGCCAGAACTCCTTGGGCGTCCCGATCAGCGGATCGCCGCCGAGTTCGGCAAGGCGCGTGCGCATTTTCGGATCGTTAAGTCCGTCGTTCATCGCCTTGTTGAGTTTGGCAATGATCGCGGGCGGCACACCCTTGGGTACGCTCATGCCGAACCAGGCGCTGGCTTCGAAGCCGGGAATGGTTTCAGCGATCGTCGGCACATCCGGCAGCGCGCTGCTGCGTTTGGCGGTGGTCACCCCCAGAGCACGCAACGTTCCGGACCGCACATGACCGATCGACGACGGCATGTTGTCAAAAATGACCTGCACGTTGCGGCCGTTGACCAGTTCGATCAGCGCCGGACCTGCGCCCTTGAACGGCACATGCAGCAGATCAAGGCCGGTGGCGGCCTTGAACAGTTCGCCCGTCAGATGCACCGAAGTGCCGCTGCCCGATGACGCGAGGTTGACCTTGCCCGGATTCTTTTTGGCGTAGTCGATGAATTCCGGTACCGATTTCGCGGGCAGGTCACGGGTGACCACCATCATGTTCGGCACGCGGACGATGCCGGCAACGCCGTCCATGTCCTTCAGGAAGTTGAAGGGCAGCTTGCTGTACAGCGTGGCGTTGATCGCGTTGGCGGGATTCACCAGAAACACGGTGTAGCCGTCGGGAATCGCCTTGATCGCGAGTTCGGTGCCGATGTTGTTGCCGGCACCGGGACGGTTGTCGATGACCACCTGCTGGTGGAGCTGTTGCGACAGCCACTGGCCCATGATGCGGGCGAGGATGTCAGTGGTACCGGCAGGCGGATACGGCACGATCCAGCGGATCGGACGTTCCGGATATTTGTCGGCCTGTGCGTTGGCGTCGGCGGCAAGGCCGAGGAAAGTGGCGCTCAGTATCGCGAGCGCTGCAAGACGTGCAGTGATCATCGAACT
>JAULBY010019865.1:0-19170 GCA_032358315.1 Ophiocytium majus | reverse complement strand
GGGGGGGGTCTTATTCAACGTACCCGGTCTTAACAAGCACACAGCCTCCGATAGTGCTTGTAATACATGGATAGACAATAGATAAGACCTCTCCTATTCACCGTCCGGGTCTCATTCAGTAGGGGGGTCTTATTCAGCGTCACCTACGGTATGGTATTCATGGTAACATGTAGTACACGGTATGCACGTGCACGCCATGGCGTAGCGCGGTGCCCTGCGCCTCAATGAAGCGTTCCTCCTCCGCCACCACTGCCTACACATGGAAAACACTACCTACCTGCGAACACAAAACTTGTAATGAATATACTTCTAGTACATATGTACTTCAGAAGTTATTCGAAGTGCTGTCCATGTACTAGTAGTATGCATGCGTGTGGTGACATTCGCTGTATATTTTTACATGCATCTAGCACACGGTATGCACCTGTGTGTCAAAACGTACCCCGCGGTGCCCTGCTCCTTCTTGAAGCGCCGCTCCTCCTCCGCCATCGCCTCCACATGAAAAACACTACACAGACAACACCTATAATAAATACACTTACAGTGTATACATACACCACACTGTATACCTCTGTGGTATTGATTGTAACATGCATGTAGTAGCAGCGTACCGCGGTGCCCTGCTCCTGGATGAAGCGGTCCTCCTCCGCCGTCATTGCCTCTGCCCACTCCGTCTGGTCCATGCCCGTGTCCGCCACGTAGCGCCACATCTCGCTGCCGGGCACACCGCTCGCCTCGCCCGCCACATTCAGCCCCGCCGTGTGAGACGCATAAGGCGTCCAGAGGTCGTGAGTGATGGCCTCCTCCACCTGGGTTCAAAACACACGGAGCGCAAACCATATCTTTTTTTGATTTTCAACAAAAAAAGAAACACATCAGTGTATAAATAACACATCTCGCTCCCGGGCACACCGCTCGCCTCGCCCGCCACATTCAGCCCCGCCGTGTGAGACCCGTAAGGCGTCCACAGGTTGTGGGTGATGGCTTCCTCCACCTGGGTTGAAAACGTGCGGAGCGCGCCCCAAGCTTTTTTCAATGCTAAAGTTGTGGTGTGAGACACATGGGGGCTCCGCAGGTCGTGGTCAAGCTTCAACTTCAACCTCTCTCTCACCTTCTCGGGTGTGGACAGCCAGAACTTGCTCTCCTCCCCCAGTGCCGCACTGACGCGCCTGCCGCGTAACGTCCCGCTGCAACTTCAACCTCAAGCTGCAACTTCAACATCTCCCTCGCCTACTTGGGCGTGGACAGCCAGAACTTGCTCTCCTCCTCCAGTGCCGCAACAAGATGCCCGCCGCGTCAACATCAAGCTGCAACTTCAAACTGTAACTTCAACATCTCCCGCACCTTCTCGGGCGTGGACAGCCAGAACTTGCTTTCCTCCTCCAGTGCCGCAATGAGGCGCGCGTTGCGGCGCCGGTCGGCCGCCTCCCGCTCCTTCTCCCTTTGCGCAACCGCCGTCCACCCCGCTTCGTAGCGCTGACGTGCCGCGTCCGCCTCTGCCTGCTCAGCACAACATGCGCATAGAGAAGCACGTGCTCAGCGCAACACGCACAGAGCAGTGCGTGCTCAGCGTGAACTGGCGCGCACAGAGCAGCGGGTGCTCAGCAAAACATGCGTGCACAGAGCAGCAGAGCGTGCTCAGCGTGACATGGCCCGCACAGAGCAGCGGGTGCTCAGCGCAACATGCGCACACAGAGCAGCAGCGCGTGCTCAGCGTGACATGCGCGCACAGAGCAGCGGCGCGTGCTCAGCGCAACCCTGCATATTTGCCACAGCAGTCTCATGGTGCAGTCCACACAAGTACACAAAGTAACTGTAGAGCTTGCCGCAGGTGTGTGTATGATCACGCTTGGCTGCTCACGCCGTGGCGCGCGCACTCCTCGGCGAAATGCTCTCCGACCGCATAAACTGTCTGTAATCGGACATGAGGCTTGCCAGTCTCATGGTCATTGTCCAGGGGTGCGCTCCCAGACCACATAACTTGACTACTCTGCAGTACCGTAAATACACTAGCATCATGATATTTGCCACAGGTGCGTGTATGACCGCGCTGCGCTGCTCACGTCGTGGCGCGCGCGGTTCTCGGCGATGCGCCCCCCCGACCACATAATTTGACTATAACCTGACATAACATTTGCCAGTCTCATGGCCATTGTCCAGGGGGTGCGCTCGCACACCACATAACTTGCATCCAAGCTAACAAATACTAGAAGTAGTGTTTGCCGCAGCAGCGTGTGTGCCCACGCTGCGCCCCTCACACCGTGGCGCGCACGGTTCTCGGCGATGCGCTCCTGCTTGATGGCCCAGCGGACAGCCTTCTCCTTCTGTATCTGCACCGTGGCCGCATGACCACATAAATTGCATACAAGCCAACATACACCACAATTAGTGTTTGCCGCAGCAGCGTGTGTGCCCACACTCAGCCTCTCACCTCGTGGCGCGCGCGGTTCTCGGCGATGCGCTCCTGCTTGATGGCCCAGCGCACCGCCTTTTCCTTCTGTATCTGCACCATGGCCGCGCGCTCCCCCGCCTTCTTCGCCTCCGCCGCCGCCACCGCCTCCTCCAAGTACTGGCGCCGAATCGCAGACACCTGCCGCCGGTACTCCCGCCGCGCCTTCACGTAGTCGCTGTCCAGGTCACGGAAAGGCGCGCCGAACTTGCGCTTGTGCTTGCCGACCTAGGTGCTCAGCAGGCGGGGGGGGTGTGGGGGGGTGCTCAGCAGCAGCGTGGAGCGGTGTGTTTTGTGAAAGAAACCTGAAAGGCTGCTAAGCCCAGATACTGCCGTGGCTGGGGCAAGATGCCAGGCCGAAGCCTGTGGGGTGATTTGTCCACATGGTGAAAAGCACCAGACAGCCCTCACACCTACACGCGCCGGTCAGTGTCCTTGAGGGCTAGGGAAGAAATCAGAGTTTGTGTGGAATGGGGCATAGAGCGGAGGTTTTTGGTGGGGGGTTCGGAGTCACCAAGTGGTGGTGCTTGGAGCAGTTGTGAATCAGGTGCTAGGCGTAATGCATGGCGGTACCTTGGGCGCACGCCATGGAATTGCGCGCGCCATGGAGGCCTCAATGGCAGCGGCACGGACGGAGGGTGCTCCACGGAGGCAGCATGATGTGGTTGGCATTGGCTGGTGAGGTGCGAATTTCAGGTGTGTGAGTGCAGTGCCGCGTGCGGTGCGCTCGTGTGTGCTCAGCAGCAGAAACGAGGTTGGCAGAGCTCACCAAGTGTCTTGTGTCGCAGCAGTGGTGGCTGCTGCACAGCAGGACAGACTGAAAAAAACAGATGTGGCTGGCACAGGCTGTGGGGGTCTAAGAGTGGTGTGGCTGGGTTTTGCAGCAGCGATGCGAGTGGCACAGTGGCACAGCCGAGTGCCGCATTCGCCAGTCCCGCACTGCTGCAGCTGCGCATGTGTGGTAGCTGCTGCTGAGCAATGTGTGCATGCCTTTGTTGGCTCACCTTCCCTAGGGCCTCCCTCTCCTGCCTGCGCTGAAGCCTCGCCTTCCACTTCATGCGCATCCTCTCCTCCTTCGTGTTCCCAGTGAAAGTGCTGGGCGGGGGCCGTTGCCGCCCCCCACCTCCCACCTGCCCTTCGGTAGCCAACGCGGCGCTGCTCAGGTGCCGTGCCCACGCACCAGCAGCAGGCCGCACCTGCAGCGCAACGCATGGCGGCCAGCACAAAATCAGGATGGCTGGCAGCGTCGCAGTCTCGAGGGCAGCACCGCCGTTGACGCAGCGGCAGCGTGCGTGCATGCATTGCCTACGGCGCAGCCAAGGCAGACTAAAGGTGGAGGCACGTGTGCTGCAAACCCATGACGGCAACCGGGAAGGCGTCGCACCTGTTGTGCTCGCGCCGCGGCCGCAGGCAGGCGTGCCACGCATCGCAACGTTGAAAGCATGGCTCCGCCTGGGCCCGGCAGGGCAGCCGAGGTTCCCAGCCACACGCCACAGGACAGCAGGTGTGTGTGCATTCACAGGTCATATTATCCAGGCAAGGCTTGCTGAGCAACCAGGTCAGCTCCAGTGCTCAGCGCTGTGTGTGGGGCCCACTGTGGGCCCCGCCAACAGCTCTCGCCTGCAGGCACAAGCGCCGCCGCGACCGGATCCGGAGCCGTAGCTGAACGCGGAGAGCGGCCCAGGAAGCAGCGGCGGGCAATGTCGACGCACAATATCTGCCGGAACCTGGCGAGGCAGGCATATCTGGAGTCCTTCGTGGCACCCAGGCTGCTGTGAGTGTCCCAAAACAGTGTGATTGCCGCAGTTGTTGCAAAGGCGTGGGCGAGCGATCCCTGCTGCGTTGACACAACAGCGCGCGCGGCAGCTGCAGCTGCAGGGGGACGAAATTGACGGTGCCTTTCGGTGTCCGCGGCGCTGCTGGTTACTCCGGCGCGCTGCAGCCTGCAGGCGCCAGGTGCGGACATGCACAGCTCCGTGCCCCCCACAAAGCAGTTTGCTGAAAGGAGCACGCACACGTGCACGCGGGGGGGGAGCCAGCAGCGCTATGCCACCCGGCGGGCTGTCGTCAGACACTCAGCTGCCAGCAATGCTATCACCAGCATCTCGAGATTTTTCTTACACGGTGTCCACAGTTCCGAGCCACATCTCTGCATCATCACCTAACCCCGTCCCAAAAAAAACCCGGTCCCCTCGCCAGCCTGCCCTCACACACACACTGCCCGCACACACCCTGCCGCAGGTGCGCGCAGGCCGGCAGGAGGCAGGGGCGCGCCACCTCTCGCGCCCTGCAGATAGTGCTCGGCGCAGGCGCGGTGGGCGCCACTGCGCTGTGCTCCCCCGGCGCCACCGCAGCAGCTGCCTGCGCGGGCAAGGACGGGACTAGCTGGCTGCCCGTGCCCGCTGCGGGTGGCGGAGACAGCGGGGGCAGGAAGAAGTCGACCAGCAGCGACAGCAGCGATGATGCGGTGACGCGCCTCATCGACCAGTACGGCGACCAGATCTCCCAGATCGGCTTCGGGGGGGTGGTTGGTGCCTGCTCCGGGTACGCCTTCAAGAAGGTGGGTGGGGCACCGCAGGGAGGCAAACTTCAAGGATCACTTGCTGCAAGGATTGATGCGGTGGCGCAGATTTGGTGCATTTTTTAAGGATGAAAATCAACTTCTCTGACACACACACGACAGTATTTTTTGCGGAACGGGCGGGCCTGAAGGTGGCAGTGTGGACGCGCATGTGTAAACACGTAGCATCCACTGGGTTGTAAATGGGACATGGAACAGCCGCTGCGCCTCAGGCGCCGCTCGTGCTGTGCACGGAAGGGAGTGTGTAGTACTTCAACTTCAAAAGTCCAACTTCAACTTCAACTTCAAAAGTTCAACTGTAACTTCAACTTTAATGGCTTGTAATAACTCGGATGCTGTCTTTTCTGCCGCGGCGGCAGGTGGGCAAGGTGGCGGCGTTTGTGATTGGCACAGGTTTCGTGGCGGCGCAGCTGGCGACCCACTTTGGCTACACCAAGATCAGCTGGAAGGAGGTGCACGAAAAGGCCGTGGAGACGCTGGATATGGACGGCGACGGAAACTTTAACAAGGTGCGCGCTTGGACTCGGGGTCTACTGGACTAGTGCGCTTGCATAATTCTCTTACATGTATGTGAAAGAAACCAAAAAGGTGACTGAGCCCAGGTACTCCCGTGGCTGGGGCAGAAAGCCAGGCCGAAGCCTGTGTGGTGATCTATCCACTTGGTCAGAACGAGCGGCCCACACCCTTATGTGTGCGTTCTGCGATATACTTCAAAGTACCGTTGAAGAACCTACAAGCATAGTCTTCCGTACACTACGTACCTGTACTGCAGAAGTATACACGATACTGCATTTTTTTTTGCTTTGGCTCCGCATGTCCGCACACCAGCAACAGCGGCGAGCGATTGTGGTGTAACGCGTGCACTTTGCTAAATATTTACGAGCACGCTCACAAGTACCACAGCTACTCAGCAGTACTTCGTCGTCTATATGGGGCCATGCTGGGTTGCATGGTGCGGGCGCTTGCACACCCGCAAATGCAGATAAACAGAGCTGCTTGGCTCGTTGCAGTGCGCGCCACGCGAGCAGCTTCATGCATGTACAGCTCGCCTGTACGGTATACCAGCACTTCAGAAGTAGCTTGGCAGCATATTTAGCATCCTTTGAAGCACTACGTAGTACACTGCCGCAGTACATGGCTGCATGGCGCCGGGCGTACTTCAAATACTTGAAGTACATGCCATTGCTTCATGCCGGCTTGCACGCCATGGGCTCTTGCACACCCACACATGCAAGTACTTCGAAGCAGATCAAACTACAGTAGCACATGTATAAATACACACGCACTTCAAATACTTGCACCGTTTCACTGTAGCACATCTATTTACTTCAAGTACTTGAAGTATATGGCGCGTGCGGCTCCCTCGCATTTAGCCAAGAACACGCCGGTACAGACATGAAGGGTTGCTGAGCACAAGCGCCACTGTACCCGGGGCAGAGTGCCACGTCGCGTGCTTTACACCCAAGCACTTGGCATCCAACCGAATAACAATAATTTACTGAGCTTAAAAAGAACTAAAAAATAAAATAAATACATAAAATTTCGGGACGGTGACATGTGCTCCCTGTGCAGCTTCGCGATGCACAATGGATGCGCTGCTTTCTGGCGCAGAAATATGCCCATGTGTCCAGCAGCAGAGATGCTGCATGAAGAAGGGGCCCGTGGCATGGAAGCTCAAGGCGGGTTCTCCGTAACGGCTGCTCCAGGTCTAGTGTGCAGCAGTATTACCAGCATCTTATTTTATTTTAAAGAAAGCTCATTTTCATATGGTGTGTCTTGGGGGCTAATCATTGAACCCGTTGTGTTCAGCACGTGACAGCACAGCAAGCAACATAATTCTTGCCCCAATGGCATATTTTGAGCTGCATTTTATCTTATTTGTAGTATACGCACTTGTGCTCACCGATATGTGGTCCCCAGTCTTTGGGCTTTCCCACGAGGTGCGGGCTCCACATCTTGACAAAGGGGACCTGGTTGCTGTTGCACAGGTTGAAGCCGTCCTCGCCGCGCCGCACCACCTGTCAACGCGAACCACCAAATGATGGGTCAGGTCGGGGCGCATAATAACAATAGTAATAACATAACAATAGTTACAATGCATAGTGCCACATGCAATGTATAGTGGCGGCGTACTTCACAGTGCTATTGCAGAGGTTGAAGCCGTCCTCGCCGCGGCGCACCACCTGTCCACGCGTAGTACCGACGGTGGGTCAGGGTATCTGAAATACTTAAAAAAACAAAGTTTGATATAGATACATGGTTCATTATATATTATAGATATACATACACATTATATATTATAGATATACTGTGTATATATATATACTACTGTAGTATTATACTTTGAAGTATATATATGTTATATATTAAAGATAAATATATTATATGTATACATATTATATATTTTATACCGTATATACATTATATATATATAGTAAATTATGTTCAGAAGGAAAGGCATGTCCAAAAATCTTTGAAGGGAATTCCACCTTTTTCAGCCAGGGTAACGGACCTTTACTGCAGCGATCGGTATCATACTACTACAGCAATATATAATACCCAAGTAAAACTTTTACAGGGCCTGTTATGAATTTTAATCTACAACCTAATTCACACATTTAGGCCAAATTTGACCCAGGACTGTTAAAAAACATTTCGGGTTTTCTAATATTTTTGTTGTTGTTTTTGTGTTGTGGTGTTTATGTACTACTTCAGCATATTTTAAGACTCTTTACAACTACTACAGAGGTTGTCATCCATACCGAAGGATACTGTAAGTTTTTTTAACCACAGTCTACAAAGGATCCATTTTTTTCAATTAGGCTTGTCGCGGCAATACAAAGCAAGATTTTCTATAATGGGTGCTCTTCAGCACTGTATACATTTATTATTAATTTTTATTATTATAAGAACTACGTCCAAGGAATAATTATGTGGCATAGAAGCACGTGACGTGTATAGTGGCGGCATACTTCACAGCGGTTTTTAGTGCGTGTACGTGCAGTATCCTCACCGCGGCGCAGCACTTGTGTGCATGCGTGGCTAGCGACGAGTCAGGGCGTCTGATAATGATGCAGAGTAACACATGAAATGTATGCTAGCGGCAGTGCATAGTTCACTCATAAAGCACGCATGTACACCTGCTGGCACATATGCACAACGTGAATTACTTCTTACATACCTCTGGTACATTAGAGTCCACGGTGCTGACCGTGATGGTCTTGCCGCCTCAGGGGACGGCAGTGTGCTTGACCATGCTGTTTCCAGTGCTGAGTGCCACATGAAATGTACTGAAGCGGTAATAACTGGGACAATTACACAGATCACGTATGCGCATACTACATGCTTTCTGAGGTACCGGTACACAACAGTGCATAACAGTGCTGAGCGTCATGGCCTTGCCGCCTAGCCACAGCCCTGGGAGCCATGCTGTTTCCAGTTGCGCGCACCATGTGGAAAGAGGTTTGCGCGCCTTAAGCGGAGTTGCATGAATTTATTACAAGTACAGTACTGTAATACATACTTCAAAGTGTAGATGAAGTGTCAACGCCGCGCGGCGCGCCCCTTGTTTGAGCTCACTTCACAAGGCGGCCAAGGCACACCGCTGCAGTGCACCCCTAACCGCTAGCTTAAAGGCCGCTTAGGCGGGGACAAAAACTTCGCTGTCCTCCATCTGACTGATGTCGTGCGGCTGTGAGTGTGTCTATACCATACATGAAGTACTTCTTGAAGAATGACCTGCCAAATTACCCGCCACTGCTGGGTACAGGATTTTTGGCAGGGCAGGTCGCAGGTTTTAAACTACTAGTACATGTGTAGCTGGTTTTTACCTTTTTTCCTCTTGTACCTAGGTGTTTACCTGGCAATGTCTGCAAATTGCGCACGCTGCAATTTCAACTTCATCACACACACACAAAGTTCAAATTCAACTTCAACTCACATCGAGCCCTGTCTCCATGCGCAGGCCATTGATGAAGGTACTTCAGAAGTTCATTACCAGGCTGCAAGACACAATGCAACTTCAACTTGGGCATCACACAAACTTCAACTTTGAGGTCACCTCACATCAAGCCCCGCCTCCTTGCGCAGGTCGTTGATGAAGGAGCTGACGCCCGCGTAGAACAGGTAGTCCACCAGGTTGTAGCTGTACCAGTTCTCCGAAGCCCTGCGGACAGTGCGCACAGTGGCAAACATAATACAAACAAACTTCAATTGAACTTGTGCATTTGAGTACGGCGGCCACACATGTGATCACCACACAGGCTTCGGCCTGGCTTTCTGCCCCAGCCACGGGAGTACCTGGGCTCAGCCACCTTTTTGGTTTCTTTCACATGTGTAGCTGTACCAGTGCCAACTCATGGACCCAAACGAGTGAAAACCTACAAGGCTGCCAAGCCCAGATACTGGCGTGGCTGGGGTAAGAATGCCAGGCCGAAGTGTGGGAGCCCCAAACAAAACTCCCCTGAACTGACCTTTGGAAGCATTTGTGTCAGAAGCGTTTTTTCCTGCTCAGCTCACCAGCTGGCCTTTCAGCTCATGGAGGCGAAGGGGCGCGGGCACGTGCGTGTGTGGCATTGTAAGAGGCCCTACGCCCAAGCCGCCAAAACAGTTTCAAGGAAGCATTTTGCTGGAAGTACTACTACGCAGTACTTGGCTCACCAGCCGGTCTTGTGGCTCATGGAGCCGAACGGCTGCGGAAGCCCGAGAAACGCCTCCCCTGAAGTGACCTTTGGCAGCGCATGTGTAGTGATGGGTCAGGGCTCATTACGTACCATGTAGTATTTTATACTACTTTGTTACACAAAATACGGCGTATTTGAACACCCAAAAACGCGATATACGGCATATCTGCCGCACAACACGTTTATGTACTCACGTTAAACGCTGTGTCTACATACGCTGTACGGCATAGAATGGAAAATTTATACACTGTGACCCATCACTACGCATGTGCCAGGAGCATTTGCTACGCTCACCAGCCGGTCTTGTAGCTCACGGAGGCAAAGGGGTGCTGGAACTCGTGTAGGCACACATGTCTCTGGAACACACAAACGTAAAAGGTTGCGCAGACCCTAAGCAGTTTTGGAAGCATTTCTGATTGAAGCATTTCGCGCACCAGCCGGTCTTGTAGCTTATGGAAGCGAAGGAGTGCGGGAACTCCAACACAACTTGCACGAGGTTCATGTTACCTGACCCCTGAACAGTCGCGGAAGCACTGCTTTCAGAACCGTTTTGCTCATCAGCGGGTCTTGTGAAAGCATTTCGCTCACCAGCCGGTCTTGTAGCTCATGGAGGCGAAGGGGTGCGGGAACTCGTGCGTGGGCGTCCAGGGCTGGGGGAAGAAGAGGTGCAGCGGCGCGCTCAGCGCCTCCGCGCAGTGTATGTGAGAGTACGTCACGGGATTGGAGATGATCTGCTCAGCACAGCGGCAGCGGGCGCAATGGTGGCAATAGCGTCAGCGGTGGCGGCGGCGACAGCAGTAATGAGTTACTACTTCAGGAAGTATGGTAGTTACTAGCTCTGGTAGCAGTGACGGGTGACAGCAGCGGCGGCGGCAGCAGCGGAAGTGTGATCTCTGCAGCGCAGCGGCAGCGAACGCAGGGATAAATCGTGGTGGTGGCGGCGGCGGCGGCGTCAGCAGTGAAGACTCACTAGTTGCTAATGAGCGGTGGCAGTAACAGGTGACAGAGGTGACAGCGGCGGCGGCGGCGGCGGCAGCAGCAGCGGAAGTATGATCTGTGCCGCGCAGCCACAGGGGGCGCAGCGGCCGCAGCAGCAGCAGCGGTGGGCGTCGGCAGTGGAAGTGGCGGGTGACGGCGGTGGCAGCGTTGGTGGCAGCAGCGGCAGCGGCGGCGTAGGCAGCGGCAGCGCTGGGTGAGAACGGCGGCGGCAGAGAGATGATCTGTGCAGCGCAGCAGCAGGGAGCGCAGGGACACAGCGTGGCGGCCACGGCGACGGCAGCAGCGGCAGTGGCGGGTGATGGGTGGTGGGGACAGCAGCGGGTACGCAGCGAAGTACGCATGTACTACAGTAGTGCTACTAGTACTACTATACGGGACTCATGTGCGCGCTCACCGCTTTGGCAATGAGTGACTTCGTTTTTATGTCCCCGGATCCGCGGCAGTGCACGCAAAAATATGTTCCAAAAAAGGGTATTCTTGAATTATACCATACGTATGACATTTACCACTGTGGTAAAGGTACACATGCAAGAATGTACTTCAAAGTATACACGTGTACTACACTAAGTGGCAGCAGCGTCTGCAGCAGCAGAGGCGGCACCGCACGCCAGCTGTAAGCCGCGCTTCCTGGTCTACAGCCGCCTTGCGGCTCATGCTCATCCTGTTCTGCACCTAGCAATACTATGCTAAAATAGGTAGCCGTTGACTACAGAAAGGTATGGGCTCCGCGCTCGCTCGCTCAGTAATGCACGACTAGTTCTCGGCGTCCCGCGGGTCCGCGGCAGTGCACGCATATAATTGAATGAGCAACAATAATTACTTAAGTGTATGGGATTCATGCGCGTGCTGACCGCGTCAGCAATGAGGGACTTCCTCTCCTCGTCCCCCGGATCCGTGGCGGTGCACACAAAATCAGGTTACAACTTCTATTTTTTTCATGAACTATACCACACTAACCATGTGGGACAAGTACACATGAGTGTATACAATATAATACGTCTAAGAGTATACATATGTATATGGGACCCTTGTGTGCACTTACCGCGTCGGCAATAAAGGAATTCGCCTGCGCGCCCCCCGGATCCGCGGCGGTGCACGCAAAATTATGTTACAACTACTATTTTCCCATAAATTATACCACTGTGGTATACACACGCGCGCATGTATATACTTTGAGGTATACTTGAAGTACATATGTAGGCGCTGTATATACTTTGAGGTATACTTGAAGCACATATGTAGGCGCTGTATATACTTCGAGGTATACTTGAAGTACATATATAGGCGCTGTCTTTGCGTTGTTCACCTCGTTGCACGGGTCCGCCCAGGGTGACGGCCCTTACCGGTGGGGAGACCTAGAGTTTATCGCTCCTAGATTGAGTTTTCATAAGTATATGGGATTCATGCGCGCGCTCAACGCGTCAGCAATGAGTGACTTCGTCTCCGCATCCCCCGGATCCGCAGCGGTGCACGTAAAATGACGCTAAAACTGATCATGATCCATGTACTACTAGTAGTACTTCACAGCAGAGTTGTTATGCCACAAATACTACTCTCTGAAGTATTCAAAATAAGTGCAGATACCTAAGGTATGTACTTCAGAAGTATGTATATGGGTGTATGTACTTCGAAGTATATGGGACTCATGCGCGCGCTTACCGCGTCAGCAATGAAGGACTTCTTCTCCTCGTCCCCCGGATCCGCGGCGGTGCACGCGGGCCATGTGCTCTGTATAATTTCGTTGAGCATGGTCATCTTCTCGGGCAGCGTCTGCACAAACACACACGCGCCAACGCCAGCACGCCAGTAGCCGCGGCGAGAACGGCAACGGCAGCGGCGGCAATGGCAGCGGCAACGGCAGCGGCGGCAACGGCAGCAGCAGTGGCAGCAGCAGGGGCGGCGGCAGCGGCGGCAACGGCAGCGGTGGCAACGGCAGTGGCGGCAGTGCGGCGGCGGCATCAGGGTCAGGCGGGGTCTCGCATGGTACGGCCGGGGTGCACTGAGCAGTGGTAGGGTGGCACACAGCTGAAACTATGAAGACTTACACGTACTGACCATGTGGAGGAGTCAGCGCTGGCATGCACTCACATCGCGTTTAGAGCCCCTTGAGATGTGAATCATCCATGTGTACACATGTACATGCTTATTTTTTGTCTTATGTAGCGTGCCTTACACTACCGGCATGTGTGTACATACTTTACCATGTGGCGAGTCGGCACTCACGTTGCGCTCAGAGCCCTTGAGGATGTTTGGAACAAGGCGCCCGCCCGTTTCCACCATGAACGCGCTCAGCCTCCGCGGGTCCCCTCCCAGCGGGTAGTACTCAAACCCCTCGTCCCGCACGTCCTTCTCAAATTCCTGCACAAAAAAGGGGGAAAATGGGGCAAATTTGGACCTGAGAGCCTGTTCACCACAGAAATTAGGGGCAGATCGGAGGTCGCTGTGACGCGGGAGCACCATGTCTTCTTCAACATAAAATATACTTTAAGTATGTAAAAGGTTGCTAAGACCAAATACTGCCGTGGCTGGAACACCATGCCAGGCCTGAGCCCGTGGGGCGATCAGTGTGCGGCACGC
Organism: Ophiocytium majus; assembly: GCA_032358315.1. Classification (NCBI taxonomy): domain Eukaryota; class Xanthophyceae; order Mischococcales; family Ophiocytiaceae; genus Ophiocytium; species Ophiocytium majus. Next base: position 5,882 of record JAULBY010019865.1, on the reverse strand, counting down.
AAAAGCAGGGCGGGGATCGTTGACCTGAAGCAAGCAGCCAGCCACAGAGACCACAGTAACGGTAGGGTCGCAGGCAGCGCTGCCGTGGGTGAAAAAACCTGCAAGACTGCTAAGCCCAGATACTGCCGCGGCTGGGGCGAAAATGCCAGGCTGGAGCCTGCAGGTTGAATGGTCCACCTGGTGAAAACACCAGAGTGTGTGAATTTTGTCAATGGGCATGAGTCTTTGGGCGCCCGATGTCGATAATGTGGAAATCATCTCCAAGACGGACAACACAGGCAATGTGATACCAATTCATGAGCTCCAAGTATTTGCAGCTGTTAGTGCGTAGTGTATTCGCTGCCGCATGCACTTCATCGCCAAGCATATGCATTGTACTTCGAAGTACTACTGTAGTATACAGGTACCCTGTAATAAGCAGTTATTATTACCATGGTACAATCATGGCATACTTTGCTTCAAGAAATGGATTATTTTTGTGAAAGTGCGCCGCCCACCTCGTGATATTTGAACTCAAGTAGCTTGCTGAAAAAACGTATGAAGTAGACTTGATGTGTTCAACTCTGGTACACCAGAGTAACTTGCCCGAAATATTCCATCATCGAAAACACGTACTGTACACAGGCAAAAGTACGCGGTACACTTACGTCCGCCATGACATAACCATGGTACCAATGGTACTAGAGAGAGAGATGAAAGTGGGTGGGGATTTCCCACCCTCCTTGAGGCCCCTACTTTGGGTGGCCAAAATGCCACCATGTTGTTACAGTGTATTTCATTTGTAAAAGAATGTATGCAGGTGTGGCAAAGCAGCAAGCAGTCTCATGGAACGCAGCGCAGCACCAATGGGCTCACATAAGGCAGGCAGGCAGGCGGTGGTGCCAGCACCACCAGTGGCACGTGTGCCACCGATAAAATTGGACTTCAAAACCACTGTATTTTTGTGATAGCAATCTGTGATGGCGCAGGTTTGGTAGTACCAAAGCACACTCACAACTCAAAGCTGTGGGTGTTTTCAACATCAGCGTAGGGGCACCACTAAGTCACAGCACATCAACATGAAAAAAGTCTAGCTGCAAGTGCCGCAGCAGACTCACTTGCTGCCTGTACACCCCTGGAAAAAACTCAGACACCTCTTTTGTACCCCTCACAACATCTTTGAAAAAACTGTAGCCGTCTGTGAAAAATTCTGTAGCCAAGCCAAGCCCGTATTTGCACTCAAATTCAGCCAACTGCTCTGTAGCAAACACCATCTGTACAATGCCAAAGCAGCCTACTTCACCACCCTCAGCCCAAGGGCCGCAGGGGTGCCGTTGAGCTGAGTGAAGAACAGCTTGTATATCTTGCCAATGTCGGCGCGCTTGTCCTTGCCCCCGCCAGCGCCTGGCACGCGCCACAGCTTGACCCCCAGCGGCAGGTTGTCCAGCGCCTGCTGCGCCCACTTTTCAATCTTCTTGATGTTGAGCAGGTTGTTGGTCTGGTACAGGGGCTCCGTCCACGTTGCCAGCTGCCTGGCTTTGGCCTCGGTGAGGAAGCCAGGGGTCTTGCTGGCGCGTGGGTCGTTGGGGTCGATGGGCTGCACCACAGGCCTGCTGTTGTGGGCCCACAGGAACCTGATAGCTTCGTTGTCTGTGCTGGGGCAGCCCGTGAAGCCAAAGTAGCCGCTGATGGGGCTGTCGGTGGCGGAGGCCTTGATGAAAGAGGCCACCATGGAGTGAGTGTAGACGAAGGTCTGCACCTGCTCCTGCGCCTGCTCGTCAGTCAGCACAGCGTCCAGCTCAGCGCCAAGCTGGCTCTGGGCCTCCTCCAGATAGGCTGTCTCCCTCTTGGCCTTCTTCTGAGCATTCTGCTGGTCGTCGAGCTGCTTGCGCTTGCCGCTGGCCTTGTATCTGGCGCTTTTCTCAGCCGCCCATCGGAGCGCCTCGGCATTGCCAGTGCCAGCGGCACGGCCAGCCTTCCTGCAGGGGCGGCAGGCGCTCTTGGCGAAGGTCTGACTCTTGCCAGAGCTGCACCCATCGCCGACGTACATGCACTTGTAGACCATGGTGATGCAGCGCTGAGGATCAGCAGTAGCAGCTCAGTCACGCCTCTAACGCTGAGAGCAGGAGCCGCAGCAGCGCTGGCCCCCCTACCTAATTGCAACAATGTAATGCACGAGAGAAAAAGCACTTTGAGTTTTGGCGGGAATATACGAAAACATTTTGGCGGGAAAATAACCCCTTTGGGAATAAACATTATTTAGGAGGTGACATTCACCAACTCTCCACGCGGGCTAGGAAGGCGGCACTGTGGGTCACCTTGGAACAATGAGGCAGGCAGGTGTCTAGCCATGCTCTTATAGCGCATCCGCCATGACTACCGTAATCGCCACCTGTGGCACTACTGCCACCGCCCTTCTTGCCGTGGCAGTAGAGCTTGTGCGTCAGCGCAGCGAACGCAACTTGGAGGTCTCCAAACACAAACTGCGGGCCACACAGCAGCGCCTTTGCGGCTGCGTTGGCGCCTTTGGCATAGCTGTTGTGGATGGCTCTGGCGCTCATAGCCACAGCAGCTGGCTTCGCCTCCCGCAGTCTGCGCAGTCCGGCCAAGAACGTTGGTGGTGAAGTACTTTCTAAATAAATCCCCACTCACCCGGTCAGTGTGGAGTGCGCCTCCACGCTCGCCGGCACAAGCCTGCTGAGCATGGACTTGTATGATTGCATTATACCACACCAGTACTTTTGTAGACCAAGTAGATTCTGAAGTATATTCGCAAAAATGCCATGTACTATTGTAGTACACTGCACTGAGGTACATGCGCTTCAGGAGTACAATACACGTGCATGCTCATCAATATACTTGGACATATTTTATGAACAATTCCTCACTCACCCGCTCAGTGTGGAGTGTGCCTCCACGCTCCCGGGCACGAGCGCCCTGAGCACGGCCAGCCGCTCATAGAGAGCAAAGTCCGCAATGCTCAGCGGGCCCGCAAACCATTCACCATTGCCGAGTTGCTCTGCGAGCTGCTGCATCCACGTGGCCGCGGCACCAGACTTGAACTTGGGAAGAACGCTCTCATACTGTGGCGGTTACGCAAAAAAACGGTTACGCAGGGGGGGGGGCAGGTTTGAAGTTTGGGAGGGCGCGCTACGACTGCCATTTCCTGGGGCGCGCCACCGCACAGCCCTACACCATATACTGCGAATTGCAATGTATGCTACAGTATACTTCGACATGATACTATATACGTACACGTCTATATACTACCAATACACATGTACCACTCAGCATGCGGTCTCTCACCTCCTTGTCAAACACAACCGTCTTCTGCCCGGCACACATGTCCATGTCTGCGGCATACTCCATGAGCCTGTCCACGACTGCCATTTCCTGCGGCGTGCCGCCGCACAGCCCTGTACCACACTTGTGTACTTTTAAAGTATGTCACAGTATGTAGAGTATATATATACTTTTTCGACGTATATACTACTGAGCATGTGGTGTCTCACCTCCTTGTCAAACACGACAGCCTTCTGCCCCGCATACATGTCCGCGGCATACTCCACAAGCATGTCCACGACTGCCATTTCCTGCGGCGTGCCGCCGCACAGCCCGTGCGCACGCCCAATGTGGCGCAGTATCGCGCCGCTCTGTGTGAGGTTGAGGCCCGTTGAGGGGTTGCGCAAGTAGGGCAGGTTTGGGAAGGGTAGGTCCAGGGCCTCCTTGTCTGCGAGCCAGTCGCTCTCGTCGAAGTGGGGGGGGGCGCCCATGTGGTAGCGCCTGGGCGGCGACGCACGCACGGCAACAATATACCGTGTAGGTACTTAACTACTGTCTTAATATATACTTCAAAATGTACTTTGAAGTAAGAAGTATACAATGCAATGTATGATTGGGATTCAGGTCACCGTGTCAGGGATACAAACACACCACTATGCCATGTGGTAGTGCCTGGGCGGCAGTTCCCACGGGCAAGCACGGCAAAATACATACATAGGTGTACATCGTAGTATATATTGAAAGTATAGAGTATGTATATGCTTCAACTACCACAATGTACTTTGAAGTTTGACTGGGACTGAGGTTGCACTTATCAATGTTGTGCGGACATGATAATATGGTGTAGAAGTGGTGGCAGGGTTCAGTCACGGCGCGCCGAAGGCGGTGAAGCCTCTGTGACAGGCATTTTGCCTCACAAGCTTGAGTGATTGCCTTACTTATCATTCACTGGTGATTGTTCTAGTAGTAGATGCACTACTAGTGTAATACTGGTAGTAAAATTCCGAAAAGCTGGTAGTAAAATTCCGAAAAGGTTTAGCGATGGCGCGCCCACACTGCTTAAGTGGGCCAAGACCACGTCCTCTCTCTCCCGCGATGCCAGAAAGGGCTCGCTAAGGCAGGCTGCGCGGTTTCCAGGCGGTTCCCCAGACCCATTTGAATCATGCGCCCACGTCAATTCCCTTTTTGTGAACGCTTCATACGTTTCAGGCATCCCTCTCCAGCCCTGCGAAAGCCCTACTGATGGTTCTGGCGTTGCATGTACCGAGTTGTTGTTTGATGCCACGTGTAGTGATATGTCGCATGTTGCTCTGAGAGCCACACCCTGGGAGCCCCCCCCGGCCGTGGGTTGAACACGACCCCAAATTGACTAGCCACTGGTTGTATGGGAGTGCTCCCAGTGAGTGCGTGAACTGTGGGCACGGCTGCGTCACAGCAGCGGAGTCAAGCCATGTCTCAAACACAATAATTATACTGAAGTATGTAACGCTTCCTCTGTTACAGATACTATGTATAATACATCAATATTGAAGTTTCTACTTGTAAATGGTGTGCCCCAAGGAGGGCGTGGACTGTGGGCACAGCTGTGTCACAGCAGTGATGCCGCCCCTTGAAGTCGAGACATGCCTCAAGCCGATACAATTACAACGTGATTCTTACTACTTTGTATATTACAGATACTACGTGTAATATATGTATATTAGAAGTTATACTTGCAAATGACGTCACCCCAAGGAGTGAGTGGGTTGTGCCACAGCTGTGATGCCAGCGCCGCTAAAAGTCGAGACACGCTCGCACGATGCAGCATGCGCAGGCAGCAGAAGGCAAACATGCCACAGCTTGCGGGCTGCAAGTGCCCTGCTCACCAAGAACGGCTAACAGTTATCACTAAAATATGCACTCCCTGCACACAGTGCTGTAACGGGTGGTTGCGCACCGCTTAATGGCTCAAACTTTGGGGTCAAACTTCAACTTTGACCACAACCTCATGAGATGTCAGAACAGTTCCTGCTGCGCGCTGTTGCTTCTGCTGTGGCTGCTGCGGCCGAATGAGCTGCTGCTTCCAGCTGCCGCCACCACGCTGGTGTTGGTGTTGGTGGCGCTGTTCTGCTTCTGTTCACAAAGCTTACAAGACGCAACTCTACACGCGAGTGACAGAGTGTGCACCGCAGGCCGTGATCGCGCCACAGCAGGGGCAGCCGCAGCAAGCATTGCTACCACGAGCCCTAGCAGGGAACGTGAGCGGTTGATGCATATGCTGCACTCTGCTGCCGCCGCTGCCGCTCCCGGTTGCCTGGAGCAGTAGCAGCAGCTCCCAGCAGTCGTTCTCACCTTTCGTCGAAGGGGAGCTTGCAGTAATGCAGCAGGAAGCGTATGTGCTCCGCCCTGGCTCTTATTGCCCAGTAGCCCAGGTTTAGGGTCATGCTGCCGGCGCAGCCAGCGGCTGGTGCTGTGGGGTGCGGGGGGGATGCGGGGGGGGTCTCAGTGGAGTGCGATGACAACATCTGTTTTCTCGGTCAGCACTTGAAGTTGTTGTTGAACTTAGTGTGGTAGGAGGCTACTATTACATTGCCACTTGAGGCCCCTTTCGCTGGGTGTAGTAGTATGTTACTCTACTGTGC
>JAULBY010019854.1:0-19174 GCA_032358315.1 Ophiocytium majus | reverse complement strand
GGCGGCGGTGCGGCGGCGGCGGCGGCGGCTGGGGTGGCGGGCTCTGGCGTGCGCGTGTCCGCAGCGGCGGCGGCGGCGGAGCTGGATGACTTGATAAAGACGGTCGTTCTGTACCTCAAGAGCCAGTCGCTGTGGCAGCTCGAGCAGAGCGAGGCCAACTTGTTGGAGGGCGGCGGCATTTAGTGAGCAATGCGTGAGATGGAGTGCAGCGGTCAGCATGCATTTGCTCCGTGGCCTGTGTGCTGCTGCGGCGGCAGCGGCAGCTTCTGGCTGCGGGATTTTATTTTATTTTGGGCACCGCGGCTACGCGTGTGCAGCACGGGCATGCTCATGTCCGTGTGCCAATTTGTACCAATTTGTACTTCAAACCTCAAGTCAACACCTCATGTGTATCCACACAAACCGCAGCAAGTGTGTTGGCCCGCCCATGGCGCGCCGGTCACTCTTGTGCCTGCCGTGGTGCCCGCTGTGTGTGGCTGCCCCAAGCGTTGCTTGGACAATCAAAACATTGTCTGCCAATTGTGCGTGTATGGTGGCATTCGCTGACAACACAGTTGCATGGCTCCGCGTTTCCAACAGGCGGTGGCACTATGACCCTAAGCCTCTGCAGTCAGCTGTGCTTGCCGCGGCAGTGCCCTGCTGCTGCACCACCCCTACTGGTTCTGCTCAGCTGCACGAGCAGTCTTTGGCTGCCGAGCTGCAGCACCAGCATATATCACTGCAGCAGGTGCTGCCTGCCCACTCCTGAACACATGTGTGCGCTTGCAGCGCGGCGAGCCATGCATCCCGCCTGTTCCTCCTGACACTCTGTTGCTCCGTCCAAGCACCAGTGTCTCACAGCGAACGCGCTCCCGTGTGAGTCGCAACCTCACAGCTCCGCGCCTGCATCAGCATCAGCCGCCTCAGCAGCACTGTCGCCGCCCGCCGTGTCACCACCATCGCCGCTGCCAGCACCCCCTTCGTCCTCACTCCCGCTGTCCTCGCTCGCGGCGACGGTGGCCGCGTTGCTCGCGTCATCCTCCACCACCTCCTCCTTCACCGCCAGCGCCGCACCTTCCTGCTCAGCGAGCGCCGCGCCCCCTTGCTCAGCGGCGGCTTCCTGCTCAGCGGCCGCCGCGCCCCCTTGCTCAGCGGCCGCCGCGCTGCCGCCCAGCGCCGCGCGCGTCAGCATGGCGGCGTTGCGCCCCGCGATCGCCACCACCTCCATGGCGCTGACGGTCGCCTCGAGCGCGCTCGCGTAGAAGATCGCGTGCCCGGGGTACAGCACCACGCGCGGCGCCGCCGCCGACAGCGCGGGCTGCAGCCGCGGGTAGGCGGCCCACTGGCGGTGGAAGAGCAGGGACCACGCGCCGGCGCCGAAGAGGCCGTCCAGCACGCCCGACTGCAGCGCCTGCGCGGAGAAGAGCTTGTAGACGCCGTCGCCATCCTGGCAGCGGCAGCGCGGCGGGCGCGCACCAGCGGCAGAGGGGCAGGGGTGGGTTGGTGCGCGGCCGGGAGGGGTCAGGCGGGGGCGGGCGCGTGTGGCGGATGCGCTGTGGCGGTGGTTAATGGCGTTGCAGGCAAAGGGCGCAACAGCTGCCGCCGTACCATAGCAGAGCTGTGCTGCGGCCGCACCAAGTGAGCAGTGCGCAGCAGGGGGGGGTGGGGCATTCACCTCGAGGCGGGTGTGCAGCGCAATGGAGGAAAAGGGTTCGTCTGCCGCCTCCGTCAGGAAAACGGACTGCGGCAGCACACCTCCAGCCTCAATTTTGAAACGCTGTGGCCGCAGGTTGCCGCGCACGAACGTGGTGTGCGTCGTCTGGTAGGGGTGCGCTGGCACGGGCGGTGCCGTGGCACCTTCGATGTTGAAGCTGAGCTCCGCAGACGTCAGCGGCGTGGCTATTATCACCGCATCAAATTCCCTGCCAGGCGCAGGGTACAAGCGATGGGGAAGCACAGGGCATAGGTCAGTCGCTGCTGCAGCACTGTTATTACATGCATTGCCGGGCGGGCAACTTCAATTGTAGCAGGCCTGGCGGCTACTTGGCAAGAGCAAGGTGTGCGGGAAAAAACGGAGCTCTCTTTGTCAGGTACACACACCATCTCACCACAAACGTGCTAACTGCAAAAATGGAGCTCTCTTTGTCAGGTACACACACCATCTCACCACAAACGTGCTAACTGCAGCGCTTTGTATGCGCACCCATACACACGCACCGGACACAGCAACTGCGCCCACACTGGCGCACAGCACCACCAGACTGGCGCTGGAGCCACAAAATTGCCCCCGCAAGGCGCTCACAGCAGCTCCTCACAGCAGACCCTATGCCGCGTGGTGCGAAGTACAAGCGGGCTGGCATGCCTCAATCGCCCACTCACCCCAGCAGATCACTGCCGGACATGAGCTGGTAGCGCCTGCTGGAGGTGCCAGTGGCCGCCACTCCAGTGACGTGCACCTCCATGTGCACGCTGCGCAATGCGATGGTGACAGCAAGAGCCGTGCGTCCATGCGCCGTCAGCACACAAGAGATCAACGTTGGCATGTAAGCGGCAAGCGCACGCCAAACACATGCAGCACTGCTGCGCTGGCAGTACGTCAAGTGCCGGCCTCGCCATATGACATGCCGTGCTGCATGTTGCAGTGTCTGCTGATGCCACAGTACAACTGTTACATGTGCACGGGCTATGAGAGCGACCACCGCCGGCGGAGTGTGAGCACAAACCTGGCACCAGCCGCCTTCATCAGCCCGTCCACGACACGCGCGTTGCCCTCCCCTATCTCCATGGTTCCACAGGCATTGGCGGCAGCAGGCAAAGCGCATGAGATGCTGGTTCAAAATGCATGCACATGGCGCGCCAAGTGCAGAACCGCACTGTGATGCAGCAGTCGACAGGAATGTGACAGTGCAAGCAAGTTGGGTGCACGCGGCTACGACACGGTCATAACAGCAGCAGCTGCCGTCCCTTCAGCCACCAGGTGGCAAGGGTCGCATCGCGCACCTGTCAAATGCACACAACACTTGCCAGCCAGCCACAACACATGCAGCGATCGCACCTCCATGCGCTGACCTTAAAAAGACTGCCCGTGACGACCGTGCACAGGCTGATGAGGCCCGTGAGCGCGTTGAGGTCGTTCCCCTGGTTGTAGTTGACGCGGTTCACCGAGTACACGAGCTCGGGGGTGATGCGCGCGCCCGCGCCGACCGCGCGCGCGAGGTGGTCTGCAATGGTGACATTGACCAGCGGCAGCAGCCCCACCTCCGCCCACAGCTGCTCTGGCGACTCAAATGTGTAGCCGCGCTCCTGCAGCGCGTATATGCGCATGAACTGTGCAGAGCGGGAGGTGCCAGATGGCGGGAGGGGGGGGAGGCAGCGGCGGGTTTGGGTGTGTGCGGTGGCGCGTGTGCAGAGTGCTGTGCAGGGCTGATGCAGGTGCAGACGTGCCGCAGGCACATGCTCAGCGGCATGGGCGGTCAACAGCCGCAGTGTGGCGTGTGTGTAGCCGGGGTGGTGCAGGCGGTGTGGGGCAGGTAATATGGTGAGGTGTGGTGCAGGCGTGTGCTGGTATGCCAGGCGCAGCGTGCATGCGGGCACATCGAATTGGCACGCAGCTAGTGCTGGTAGAGGCAATGCAGCAGGTCCGTGCGCACGCACCTTGTCCAATGCCTGGGAAACGGTGCGCCTGAGCCAGAACAGGTGGACCCCATACCTCCACATCGTCTGCACCGCAGGTCACACAATGCACAAAACCGTGTGCCAACGAATTGCGGACACACTGTTGGCATTCTCAGGCATTGTCCGCGCCCTACGTGATGGCACCAGCGCAGCACGCGATGCGCAACGCGTGAGGCACACGCCCAGCAAAATGACACCGCACAGCAAGCCGGCAGACAGGCGTCAGTGGTTACAAGCAACAACTGCCGCGGTGCTGAACAGAAATTTGGTACTGGCCTTCCACTTGCCGCCCGTTGTGAATGCAAACTCCTGCCCATCCCACAGGCCAATGCGCCCTCCGTCCACCTTGGGCGGCGCCACCTTTGACAGGCCCAGCTGGTCTGCGAAGCCTCGCATGTAGCGGTTGCCCGAGAAAATGATACTGCCGCCCGCTTCGTATGTGCCATTCAGGTACTCAAATGCCAGCAATCTGCCGCCCGTAACCTGTTGGTGGCGCAGAGCGTGTTCGTGGATTACTGTTGGGTAATGGCAGGCAGGGTGTGTGTTGCTAGCACACTCGAGCTGGCAGAGGTTTATCAGCATACTTCTGTGGGCCGAGAGCAGAGCAGCTGGCAGATCGGAGCCAGCAAATGTTACGTGCAAGATGGCAACCACGACAGCAGGTTGCATCTGAGGAAGCATGGCATGCATCCGCCATAGCTGCAGCGCACGGGTGAGACAGCAACTGCAACATTTGCTCACCTGCTCGGCCTCGAAGACATCGATCTCGGCCTCAGGCAGCTCTTTGCGGAGGAAGTGGGCACTGCTGGCGCCGCCCACACCAGCGCCAATGATGGCGACCTTGTGCCTTTGCTGCTCGTCGGCCACCACCAGCCGGGCAGGCAACAGTGCCACCACCAGCAGCAAGAGCCGGAGAAGACGAATCGGCTGCAACATCATGACAGCTGCTGTTCCAGCCGCGGCACGCACCAGGGAAGTATACGCAGCCGTGTGCAGACCGGTACTGCACAGCCGCGATGCTGCTAAAGCCAATGTGGCTTTTGCTGCCTCAATCGTCAGCCCCCTCCCGCTATGATGTAAAAAATGAAGCTGGCAGGGGCCTACAGCGGCGGACCTGTCCCAAACGTTGAATTTGGGGGATTGTTCTCGGCAAATTTTTAATGTGTAGGGCTCCAGGGGCTCCCCCGACAAAATTGCGGAACGAAGCCAAGGTGGACAGTGGACACCCCCCTGTGGACACCCCCCCAAGATAAGACCCCCTTTGGGGGAAGGGCGGGGGGGCGCCGCAGCAGCAACATCACACTCGCTGCACGGCGTCACACACACGGGGGACTGGCTGCTGGCAGCGTAGGTGCCCTGCAGCGTGGCAGACAGAGGTGATAGGTTACCAAAGCCGGCTGCCCGGCAGGGTGCCCAGAGGGCTGCCCTGCCCGATGCCCCGCAGCAGGGCGATGCCCCGCAGCAGGGGTGCTCACCGTATCTGACGGCATGGCCACAGTAGCAGACTGCGAGGCAGAGTTGGCAGTTGCCCCCGCTAGTCTGCGTGGCAAGCTGCTGGCCGATGTCCGTGGCGTGGCCCACGGCCTTGCACTGTACGAGCAGGGGCAGCAGGCGTTAGACGACCTTCCTCGGGCCCAGCAGCGCAAGGTGTACGAGCTTATCGCAGCCACGTATGGCGGGGAGTGGACAGCGGAGTGCGTGTCGGAGGTGCAGTGCTTCCGACGCACGTCTTCGCTCTTGCAAGATGTGGACATCTCCGGCGTGGTGGTACCTCCTCTGCAGGCATTCGCTGCTGCTGGCTCCACCGGCACCGGCATGCTGCTGCGGCCACCAATGGACGGGTGCCCCTGCTGTGAGACCAGCGGCAAACGCGACGCACCGATAGGCAAGCCACCACAGCTGCACTGGTGCCACAACGCATCTGCAGTTACGTGTTACAGCGCTGCTGGCGTTGTGGCTGGTTACAGCTGGTCAGCCAAGTGCCGCAGCTGTTCAAAAACATTCCACTATGACAAGTGGGTGGAGCTTGTGAAGGGGGACCACGTGGAGGGGGTGGAGGTGGAAGGCAGGGGACACTTCTACTACCCTGGCTTCACGGAGTGGACCCTCAACAAGGCGGGACGCTCTACGCCCCAGGCAACGCTGGATGCGCGAGCAGTGCTGGTTGCGCCGCGAGCGTGATTTTTTTTGTCCCGGGGATCGTCCGGAGATGTCGCGGGTGATGGTGACAGCACGAATCTCTGCGCCGCGCGGCAGTGTGTGCACACACACAACATGGCATGCATGACAACATGGTGGCACAACATGGCAAGAACATGGCATGTGTGCCCGCCAATCAATCCTTGAAGCCTGCAGGTGCGCGGCGGCGCGCCATCTGCATGCACCAGTTGGTAAGCTGCAGCAGTGCTGCTGCTGAGCAGCGCTAGTAGTAGGTAGCCCGCGCGGAGACATGTATACATGGTGTGCACATGTGTGGGCCACGGCGGTGATGGTGTGGCGGGGGCTGCTGCTGGTGCCGCTGCCGCTTTGAAAGAGCGCTTCCTGCTGCTGCTCCTCTGCTGTTCACAACTGATAAAGCACACAACGGCAAAAGCACAGGCACCTCCTGATGATCGTGAGCCTCCGGGGCGCGCGCGGTGCACACCCGCACCCCCCGATGCTGGCCACATTTTAAAAGTTAAGAAAGGCGGTGCACAATCGGCGGCAGCCAATCAACCTCCACAACTGAGGTTGATTGGCTGCCGCCAGTTGTATTCATTCGACATACATACGTCGCACACGGCAAGCTTTCTTAAAAGTTTCGAGGCAGGCGCGCCGGCGTCCACACGATGATGGTGCTGCTCGTCCAGGAGGGGTGGGAGGGCTTGGGCAGCAGCTACAGCTGACAGCGCCAGACCCCCGCTAACGCTTTCACATGCAGCCTGCTTCAGTCCTGGGGCAGGTGCACCCTGATGATGGGCATGACCGCGGCTGGGAGGCGCATCCGGATGTGCGAGTCGACACAGCTGCTGCGGCCTCCCGCCCACCACACTCTCGGCATGCGGGCAGCGGTGAAAGTGCGCCGACGGGGCAGGCCTCTCGGCCGTCCCCTGCGGTGGGCGTGGCTGCGCGTCGCTGGGCCAACCTCCGTCAGGCTGTGCAGGAGCGTGACGAAGCCGTGCTGCCCGAGAGAGCGGACAAAAATTTCAACAAGCAGCCCGATGACAGGTGGACTGGCCTGGTGCACAGGGCGCGGACCCGTCTGCTGGACGACGATGACAAGTGGAGGGTCACCAGGTATGACTGCCTCAAGCAAGCCTGCTCGCGTGCACACACCCCCCCCTGCTTCACACACCAAGTGCTGCTGAGCATTAAGGCGCGGGTCCTTTTTTTAGAATAAATGTAGCTAACGTTAGCCTGGGCACCGATTGGAACATGCTTAGCCACCTACTCGGCAGCAGCATGGTATGTAAGACTCTCTAGCTTCATGGTAACCCACGCGAAAGTGACCTTCGCGGTGCCTTGCAAGGAAAGTTTTTTTTTCTTTGCCCTAGGCCTTGAGGTGCGAAAAAAAACAACTAGGGCCTCTTGGCTGTTCCCACACACAGGTCTTGTGTTGCCAGTGCAGCAGGGGCTCAGTGACTGGGTTTATTTCTTCCACTATACCAGCAGTACTAGTAGCAGTTCCATATAGTGGAATTTTTTTTTAAAACATAAAAAATTTCACAATTGTGGGCGTGCAGGAACCCAGGTAATGCATGCCGGCATGTAGCAGCCGAATGGCCATGCATGCGCCCCGTATAGACATACTCATGGCGGCGCACTGTCAGCAACAAAATAGCGGCAAGTGCGTTGGCCTGAGCAGCTCTCAGGCTAGAGCTCGACCTGCCAGGGTAGGTCGTCTGCCGGGACGCAAGACACAGCAGCGTGCTCACCACGCCCTGCTGATTGCACCTGGCCCACAAAACACCTGCCGCCCCCATGTACTAGTAAAGTAGAAGTAGGCACTGAGACAGCACCATATGCAGTGCCGTGGATATCACCGCGCATGCGCGTGAGAGTGGTATGGGCGGGCCCTATGTGGCTTGCATGCCTGCCTGCACACTCCTCCGCCACTGCCCCCACCACTTGCGCAGCCTCCAAAGGTCCCAGTTGTCATGGTGGTGCTCCCGAATGCCTTGTATCACACTGCATAGAAGTACTGCCGTCTGTCAACATACTTCGTTGAAGTTTCATGCTGTTTGCGCTGCACTGTATACAGTCATTTGGTGCTCATGACCCACATGATACGATGATGAACTAGATTTGTCACACCAGCAGCGCATTGCAATTCTGTATTTTGGTGCGGTGAGTGCATGCACTGATGTTGCTGTGTCACAGCTTGTACGCCTGCCGCAAAAGATGCTCAGCCTGATGGGATTGGAGGTAGCAATTGGTGCCGGTTTTGACGGGCTGCTGGCAGTGGGCATCTTGCACTTGAAGTAGAAGTATCTTCCAGCCAGGTTTTTCTCACCACTGTCTTATAGTACGTGTCAGATGTCCAAGCTGGCGCCGTGCCGACGTTTTTGTCTGGTAAACAACCAACTATTGGTGCCGGTTTTCTGCCAACATGTCCCAGTGATATGACGGCGATGACAGAGCAGTTGGACAGCGGCGCAAGTGAAGTGGCCGAAAAATTTCTGAACACACAGCAGGGAGCGCCGGCTGCCGCTGCGGCGTTACTGGCCGCGCTGCAAGCTCCACAGGGGCATGCAGCAGGAGTTTAGCCATGTGTGCTTTCTTTCTTCCAGCACCTGGCGTGGTAGGGAGTAAAGTGACCACACCTTATAATTACCTAGCAGTGGCCCTGCTGCGTCAAAACAGCCGGGTAAAAAAAGTGCGATGTGCTAGAGAAAGCCCCCTCCTGCCCATACGGGAGGCTGCACCAGCGTGTACAGCTGTAGGTGTGTCCTTTGCCCCCTCATGGCTCCTGTCAAGCCATAGGTGCCACTGCTTTTCGGTGAGGAAACCGAAACAGTTTTCCCCTTCTCACGCTGCAGCTGGAGCCTAGGTACACAGTTGCAGTTGGTAGGCACCTTGTTTCGTTGAAGTTGCTGGAGCCCAAGTACCGGTTAAGTTGCTGGTTAAGGCAGTCTCATGGCCTAACTTCGATTATAGGCTGCACTGCGAGGCTCGACACCGTCATCACAACAGGGTGCTACTCAGTACAAGTTGTGATACTGTCGCATGCACTTTTGCGGCATGACTTGCCGCTGTCACAGCCGTTTGTATGTGGTGGCTCGCCCTGTTTCAAATACTCTAGTTGGGCCTGTGTTGCCAACTGCTGTCACAGGGGGGAAGCTAAGCCTCACGTATGCAGTTAAACTTGCAGTGACCCCAAGTACCACAGTGAACTGCGGTTCAACTATGCGCCGCCATGCGGTGCCAGCCGTGACAGCATACCGAGGTACCCCGCTTGTCAGTATGTAGGGTTGCCGGAATCGTAATTTCGGGACATCACGGTCAACGGTAATTCCATCATATCCGCTGCGGATGCCTACAGCAGCCTACGAAGCCCTGGCATTTGTAATGCCGTGCCGTGCTGAGCACAAAACATTTTGGAAGATGTTGCAAGTATTATAAGGTCACGGCGATATTACGCTACGAATTACGGATTAATTATTATTGAAAAAAATACGATTCCGGCAACCCTAACAGTATGCCATGATGCACGTGCTCATCGGGCACTGTCCTCCACCATGACAGGGCTGCCGTTTTTGTCCAGGAGGCGTGGTCACAGAACCAGGCGGTGCAGCCCAAGCTCAACACGCCCAAGCGGCGGCTGATGTGGATTGTGCTGCAGTGGCTGCGGGTGCCGTGCTACTGTGCCATTGCTGCTCTTCTTGTGGTGACTCTCTTTGAAATGGTGAGTGCACTGCCACAGCATTGTCTGGAGGTGTAACAGTTGCTGAGCTATAGCAGCTGCAACTTGAGGTGCACCAGTCTGGAACCTCACATTCCCTAGCAGCTAGTTCATTGGTTTAGCAGTCAGCAGGTACAGTTGCCGAGCTTCAACGGCATCAGTGGCTGCCACACAGTGTGATGTGCCACTTTCACATTGGTTTTGTCATACAGTGTACATGATGCACAACCGAAATTCTGCCGTGCTGTGCCCTGGCGCTGGGTGGCAGCGGCACACATAATTGCCGCTGCACTGTCACAGCAGCCGATGTGTGTGACGCTCTTGTGTGTGGTAATCACATTGCAGAACCATCCAGTCAACTTACTCCGGTAAGTGGAGGTGCCTCGCAGCAGCTGCATCAGCTGCTAGCGCCCAACAAAGTGGTGGTGCTTCCAAGACCAGGCTGGCTAAAAGCACCGTGTTGCTCTTGCGATGCTACTAGCCTTGAAAATATACACCATACTGTAGCGGTGCCATGTGTGCGTCCCAACTCATGGCCACCCACCGGCAGGCTAGTAGTACTGACCCAGTGAGAACTCAGTTCGGCTGTGGTACGTTGCCGCGTGAAACCCGCCACAGTGCCAGCTCTCAGTTTGCGGCAGCCATGTGCATCATATTCAGTTCACGCAGTGCAGTTTTCTGTTGTGATACGGCATGCCCTGCAGCGCACATGTGCACGTTTCATACTACTCGTGTACACTACTTCTGAAGTATGTCAGTACCTCAGGTCCATGACAGCTGCACGGGGCACTCAGTGAGCGGTCACATTTTGAGATGAAGAACTGCCTTGCCACCCTGCACTTGCCCCATGCATATGTGCAGCCAGCGTGGTGCCTTGCGCGCGAGGACAAGCCCTGCCTGTGGGACACGTACCCCACCTTCTTCACCGGCGACGGCAAGATGTTCCTGTCCAGGACGGCAGACCTTGCCATCATCGCGACGCTGACATTGCTGCTGGTGTGCGAGTCTGCTGTCAACATGGCGCTTCTGGGTGAGTTATGAACTCATAGGGACGTCCCTATGAGTTCAAGTTAGGGTTGCCGGAATCGTAATTTCTGGACATTACCGTCAACAGTACTACGTAGTAGTTCCATCATGCCCGTCACAGATGCCTGCACCAGCCTACCATGTCTTGACGTTTGCGATGGCCCTACTGTGCTGAGCACAAAACATTATGGGAGGTGTTGCAAGTATTACAAGGTTACCCGTCAACATGGCGCTTCGGGGTGAGTCTGACCCTGCACGGGTGCATCAGAACTTTTTTTCCTCAAGCCGCCTAAGTTCGAGCCAGCCAAAAAAATACTTCATCGTAACGTTTTTATAATCAACTGTCAGTAGGAGTGTGTGCCATGGGCCGGTACCAGGGGGTACGTAGGGTACTGACGTCTTTCGACGTCTTTTCTGCCCTACCTACCCCCCGCCGGTACATCACCAAGTACTCCGAAGTAGGAGTGTGTGCCATGGCCTGGGCGCAGTGTGAACGTGCGTGGTAATAGACGCGAGTTCCACTTACGACCAGGGTTGCTACCCTTTGATTGTCAGCTGAGATTTTGCATAGTGACACTGTACTACAGTGCTTGCACCTCACTCGATTTTTTGGCACATGTCTGATGTGGCATTGCATTCTGTAGACATTGTCATGTCAATCCAATACCCTATGACTGTCATCATGTGTACACTTCGGCTTGATGCCGCACCATGCACCTGGCGCCACCGTCTTTCTACAACTATAGTATGTCTGTGCTGTTTGATTTACAGTACATCCTCACAAATTCTATGCCGCCTGGATGCCAAGCTGGTTGTCGTGCAGGGGCAGCCGCCTGACAGTGTGTCAAAGGTTATGCTACAGTTACCGTACGGCAATCGCTGTCACAGTTGGAGTAACCGTAGGTGCTGCTTGGCACTTGAAGTTCCAAACTCGACGTATGTTCAACTTGCAGAATGGACGATCATCCCCCCCAGTTGTGACGGTGTTGGCAGTACACTGTGACAACGCAAGTGGAGTGATCGCTGTGGCACCGTTGCACCATCTGCTTGTGACGGAATGCTGTACTGCAGGAGGCGCCTACTTCTCGCTCTCTAAGGCACACGTGATGAAGCGGCGATGGCTGTACGACCTGGTGCTGCTGGTCATTGCCATTGACATCATTGTGCAGGTGAACAGTCTGAGAGAGTGTATCGGCAAAGCTGCGTTTGGTGCATGCCGTCAACGTTTTCTTTGCCAGTTTGCGGTTGATGCCTGTACCCAATGCATGTGCCTTTTACTATGATGTCCGTGTGATACTGCCAGTGCCACAGCATGAGCCATCAGATGCACGCTAGACGGAGGCAATTGGCTAGCGCTGACTAACAGTTTGTTAGGCTAGAAGCACATCGCTGGCTGAGCAATTCCTCAAGTAGTGCGCACACGGCTTGAAATGTCGTGAGCAGGTGCACTTGCACCATGCACTTTCAGACATTGATGATGCGACAGTACGCCTGGTTGCTGTTGCGCTCTGCTGGTTGCTGGCCGGCCTGGTGGCAGGTCGCCACCGTTTGTGCAGTGGCATTTGTTCACTGCCCTTCACTATGATAGCGCTGACTACTTCGAGGTATGTGCGTGATTGTTGCAGCAACAATGAGTGGGTGTCTTGGCTCTGGCACCTTTGGCTATCGCAGCACTTTGCGAGCTCACTTGGCAGCACACACACACACTACACAGATGTACGCCTGCCCACCCCATGCCAGGGGTACTTCACTCAACCTTGACACTGAGACTGTCTTCTGAAATACATGCGCAATCGTCCCCTTGCTGGCCCAATTTGGCAGGCCGCGACCAGCTCGCGCACGAGGTGTGCTGACAGTGTAATCCGATTGAATATTTATTACATCATGTCACACACTTTACATGTGTAATCGTCCCCTTGCTGGCCCTTTGGCAACTTGGCAGACCGCGACCAGCTCGCGCACGTACCGCGTGGACTGGCTCATGCGCGGCCTCCTGTACTGCCTCAGTGGGCCCTCCACCATGAGGGTCATCTGGCTGCTGAGCATGCGCGTCATCCCGCGCATCGTGGACGTCTGGTGCCTGCTCGCCGGCTTCATCATCTTTGCAGGTGCCACTTAGTACTACTTCTGCAAGTGTTATACTATGTAGTACGGAGCACTTCTGTTGTATACTTCGAAGTACCATATAATAATAGTAGGTACTTTTATTTGTTTGCACTTGTGGGCGTGCGAGAGCCCCTGTCACGCCGCGCCAGCGCGCTCGTAGCGATGGCACCTGCCCGGCAGCGTATGCCCTTGGTACTAGCCCTACCAGTATGTACTTCTGAAATACCTACTGATAAAGGCACCTCCGAGTGTACTCAGTGTGACAGTTACTCATGTACTCAGTGTGCGGGTCTGCCACGCGCCGAAGGGGTGTACCTGTGGTATGACTGGCTGCGTGACCCTGGCGTAGCCATGGAGTCTGGTGCCTGCTCGCCGGCTTCATCATCTTTGCAGGTGTCACATAGTGCTGCATGTCGTTTTGCCGTGGTAATGTTTATTTGCACTTGTGGGCGTGCAAGAGCCCGTGCCATGCATGCCTGCACAATCATGTACCGTAGTTGTGTGCACCTTATGATACAGGCACCTGCAGTGTACTCATTGCGACAGTCACTCATGAGCTCACTGTGCGGGCCTGCCACACGCCGAAAGAATTCGCCCAGACTCAGCTTCACTTAATAACATATTGCACTTGTGGGCGTGCAAGAGCGTGCAAGAGCCCGCGTCATGCGCGCCAGCGCGCTGGTGGCCATGGCACATGCTTGGCAGTGTATGCAATTAATACTAGTAGTACTACAGCATGTACCTACTGATACAAACACCTCAGGGTCCGAGTGTACTCAGTGTCACTCATGAGGCACCATGTTGAAGTTGCAGAGTTGAAGTTGAAGCAGCCGCGGCGGCAGCAGCAACTGCATCAGCAATGGCGGCGGCAGCAGCAGCAGCACTTGTGAGGTAGGGACTCCAGACGGCAGTATATCCTATGGCGGGCCGGTCTGCTCACTTGGACGCCCCGCTCGCCTCTCGACCTGGCTCCGGTGAGGGTGGCCGCTCTGGCGGTGGTGCCCCCCCAGGGTGGTGGTGTACAGGTCTGGTCTGCCACACGCCGCAAGGATGTATTGTGGTTTTGACTGGCCGCGTGATGCTGGGTCAGCCCTGGATTGGCGACTGTGACACAGTGGTGGTTAGGCGCATGTAGAGTTTGTTCAACTCGTAGAGCGTATAATTTACCCGCTGGTGACAGTGGCACTGTGCTTTTGCTCAAGTGCAACATGGCATGTGCAGGTGCTTCACTGGTCCACGACCTGTGCATTGCAGCATTTGGCATGACAATGCCCGCGTGTCACTGCCGCAATGTGCAACAGCAGGAGTGGAACATGTGATCAGTGCTGTGCCTCCCCAGGCGGCAGGTGTGGTGTGACTGATTGTTACTCTTTAGCACAGTGTTGAAGCCACTGTAGGAGTACTGCTCGACTTGTTGTCCAGCCGATGAGTCACCGTGACAGTCAAGTGCTGGGCAGAACAGCTCTCTAACTTACAGCAGTTTTGATGACATGACCTGGTGATTTGCGGGCACTGCAATGTTTGCCGTGGTGGGTGCCAGCAATACGTATCTGCTGACACCATATTATGTGTTAACTTTGATTGTAAGAAGTGATGTGACTGGCTACACGCACATGCACGACCTCCTACCGGTTTTGTAACCGAAATCTTGTACCCCCTTTCACGCACTGCCTGGCAGGCATCATGGGCTACGTGGCCTTCGACGACATGGGGGAGCCGACCCCGTTCAGCAACTTCACCACTGTACAGGAAAGCATGTGGAGCCTCCTGGTGCTGACGACCACTGTCAACTACCCGGACGTCATGGTCCCGTCCTACAACGTGAGCAAGTAAGTCGCGCGGCGCAGTGTCTCGTTCACAGGCTGCATTGTGTGCTATAACATACATGTACTACTACAGTAGGACACTGTACTACTGTAGTTTTATTTACTTGCACTTGGGGCATGCAAGAGCCGCAGAAGTTGTGTAGGATGGTCACAAGGAGAGGCTGGTTGTCTACTAGTGCAATGGATGCTATGCAAACAAGCTATGCAAAACCTGCAAAGCCCTCACGCGCGTGCAGCGCTGAGGGGGCGCCTTACTACTGTAGTAGTTCGGAGTATGTATCTCCGTAGACGGATCAACTCCCCGAATTGGAGCCAGTTACGTGTAGCACTGTCACTCTACCACTAGGCCGGAAGCTCAGCTGACAACTTGTTGAACCAGAGGGCATCAATACTGGTTGCAAGCGGAGCTCGCTTGTGCCATTATCACAGTCTGCAACCGACCTTGTACCCAGTCCGTCACCGTCCCCTGCCCAGCGGAGCGACTGCCACAGGACCTGTCAGCAGCCTGCCGCTGTTGCGTGTCACTTGAGTTTCAACTCTCAAGTCAGTTGGCAATGTGCTAGCATGCCCTTCAGAGTTGAAGCCGCTTCAGCGCGGTTCCGAAGCCGTGTCAATGTGCTGCAGTGTCAGTTGGCAAGGCTCAGCGCGTCCACACTGGGGCAGCATCGCTAACCAATGCTTGTGCAGGACCTTCGACATGTTTATGCAGTCACAACACGTGATCTCATGTGCGCGAAGTTGTGTGCTAGGAGTTACAGACACTGCCGGCAATGCAGTTGCACACCCTTGTACCACCGTCAGGAGTGACAGCATGTGCGTGGCTGTAAGTTGGCAAGGCTCAGCGCATTCACACTGATGACCGGCGGGGCCGGCATCGCTGACCGGTGGCCTCTCTCCCGGCACATGCCCTCCTGCCACAGGACCTTTGTTGTGTTTATGCAGCCGCAACACGTACATGTTTGGAAAGCTTGTCACAGACAGGAACTGCTCAGTTGCAGACGCCTTGTGCCACCATCACTAGTCCCACCATGTGCGTGTCCAAGTCACAGCCTATGAATCACCAAGTGGCACATTGTCGACCTGTCACAATCCCACTGCTGGTGTGCACTGCCACTGCTAGACCAGGTGCGCAGTGTGCGACACGCACTTCTCACCACCATCACTGTTTTTGCACCTTTGGTATGTGTCGCCGCGTGGCTGCTGGCAGGTGGCCCTTTGCGTTCTTCTTCGTCTTCATCGTCCTTGGGCTGTTCTACATGGTGAGTTATTGCGCATACGCTGCTGGTGGCTCAGGCCTGCTCGCTAGCACTTTCGGTGTCCGTGTGCATACTCTGCCGGGCATGTGCCGGCATGCCGGTGTGCGTAGTGAGACACGTGTGTGTGGGACTCCGGTGTTCACAGCGTTGTGCTCAGCAGCAATCGTCGACAACAACATGTTGTACTACGAGTACCACAATGCTGGTCGCAGATGCCGTTGGTGCTGCCCTCTGGTTGTCAGCTGAGCTTCTGTGTAGTGGTACACGACCTCACATGTGTCATATGACGTGCGTGTACTCGCGCCTGTTGCAGATGCCGCTGGTGCTGGCCATGATTTTCAACGTGTACGCGGCGTCGCAGCAGGAGCTGCCAAAAATAATTGAGGAGGAGCGAAACTACCGCCTTGGGAAGGCCTTTGAGTGAGTGTTCATGTTCATGGCATAAGTTAGGTCATCAGTGATGAAGTGGCTGTGATTGAGTGAGTGCACATGTCCATCATCGAGGAGGAGCGAAACTACCGCCTTGGGAAGCATTTGAGGGGTGCGCATGTGAATCATACATGATTTCTGGCGTGGGTTGATTCATGAGTGATGAAGTGACAGTGACGCGCTTGAAGTAGTTTTATGGCACCTGAATTTTCGTCCCACCATGTACTACAGTACATACAGCACCTTCATAATGTGCAGAGCCTGTGGCGGCCACCACAGCAATGCAGCAGCTGCAGTGACTGGCAGGTCTGTTGTTGACCCACCCAGGCCCGTTGAAGCCTTGATTGCATGCTGGCCCACAGTAACCGCGCCCCGTCCCGCAGCGCCAGGACAAGCACTTAGCAGGGCTGCACCGGGCTGTGCCTGGCCTCCCACTGATGCCATGCCTGTACACACGTGCAGTTGCGCTCTCTCTGACCGACCGATGGTGCGCGGTTACATACTTCTGAAGCATGTACCTCAAGTACTTGAAGTATACTTCTGAGGTGTATGGTACCACACTTATAATACGCCCTCTCACAGGGTGTATCGTGCTGCTGGGTGCTCAGTGCACAGTCACAGCAGCTGCTGCCGCGTGCTGTGCTCGCAACGAGCTTGACAAGCAAGGCAAGGGCACCGCGTTTTGATACGTAGAAAAACACATTCCAGGTTTACAAATATATGCCGCATTTTGTTTAGCGTTTAAAATACTTATAAGTATGTTGTACGCCGTGACCCATCACTACGTGTGACATGCTCGTCACAGTAGCTGTTGCCCTGTGCTGCGCCGGCCGCGAGCTTGGCAAGCGCGGCCGATGATGCCTGGCCACGCCCCCTCATGGAGCTTTACGATTGATGGCACATTTACTGCGGGGCGCACATACAAATGAGGCCATGCATGACCGTCACAGCAGCTGTTGCCGCGTGCTGCGCTCGCAGCGAGCTGGACAAGCACGGCAAGCGTTTTGGGATGCAGGAAGACATGTAGAAATGCGCTTTTATTTTTTATTTTATTTTTATTTTGTGCTACTAGTATAACGAAGAAAAAAAAGAAAAAGTAATGCGCCGTGACCCATCATAAAGTGTGACGTGATCTTCACAGCGGCTGTTGCCGCATGCTGCGCTCGCAGCGAGCTTGGCAAGCGCGGCAAGCCCAAAACGGACACAGGAAGATGCAGAAATGCGCCGTATTTTGTACTACTAGAAGAAATAAAAACTCATACGCCGTGACCCATCATAAAGTGTAATATGATCTTTACGGCAGCTGTTGCCGCGTGCTGTGCCCGCAGTGAGCTTGACAAGCACGGCAAGGGCACCATCCCGCTGTCGGCGGTGACCGCCCTCATCAACGAGGTGCACGCATACCGCATTACCGTGTTCCAGAGGACCAGGCAGGCTGCGGCCGAGAGGCACTTTGGCAGGTCTTTGATCGACCTGGACGGCACCGACGACCCACAGGTAAATTTACCTGAATCATACTTCTTGAGGTACTTTGACGCATTGTGTGATTGGGTAGCTTGAGCCTTTGGTGCTCTATGCTGGTAACGGAAGTAAGTACTCCCACACTGCAGTTTTGCCCACTGCTGAGCACGCTGGCAACACACACCAAGCACGCACAACACAGCCCCATGGTCAAAACACCCGTGCCCCAGCAAAAAAAAAAAAAAAAAAAAAATGCTATCGCATCCCCAGCATATTGGCAGGTGCAAGCTGCGTGGGGCTGACGCAACTTGCGTGCACGTGCGCACCGCCTCTGCTGTCCAACAGCAAGTGACGGGTGCTGCCCGCGCGTTGTGTCGCGTGTGCAAAACCTGCTCAGCCTGCGGCGTGATGTCACTTCTTGTGGAGGGCACAGGCGGTGCAGGGGTTGGTCGCTGGTACCACCTCCGCATCACCATGCTGTGTAACGGCACTTGTCATGTTGCGGCTGGCTGCAGCCCAGATGAGAGGCAAGGTCTTCAAGCCGGCAGTGCTGGCACCATGCACTGTTGTCACGTGCACGCATGAGCTGCAGCCATGCCATGAGGGTGTGTGCCCTCACTCGGGTCGTCAAGAAAAATAAAAAAGCAGACGACACCGCAGTCGCAAAGGCAGTGCCAGGCTGGCCTTGAGGCTGCGTGTATACTACTAGAAGTATTGAACAGGCCGCCACATGCGCTGAGACACAAGGCCTTTTTAAATAAGTACTTGCAGTACATTCACAACCTCACGCAGGTACCAGGCACACGTTATGTGGCCGATTGCGGTTTACCCGCCCACAGCTGCTACAGCGAGTCCAATGTACTTTTGGCAGCATCGCACCACCAACAGTCGCTGAGCCCGTCAGTGTCGTCAGCGGCTTGCATGTAGGCACCAGGGCAGGACAACGGTCGCACATCATGTGGTGCACAGCAGCAAGACTCGGTGTCATTTTTTCAGCATATATTGCGGGCTATTCTATGACCTTGTAGGATTTCTTTAGCGATTTGCACCACCACCAGCACTGCGTTGGCAACCATGCCACCTGCAAGTGTGCTGCATGGCCCCTGCCTCAGGTATGAAAATGCTGTTTTTCACATCCACCACCTGCTTTCCTCACCTTTGGTGTGCGTACGTTACACTGCTGCTGCCGCTGCCCTGCCCCACTGTTGTCACCCTCGCAGTCGCAAGTCAATCTTGAGGCGTTCATGGTAAGCGAACCTCTCCTCTCAAGTGCCACAGAACACCCATACTTCACCGCTGCGGTCTTGTGCTAGAGGCATGAGCGCCATACACATTGATGAACTAGTTGCGAACTAGTTGCGGCAGGCGCAAGTGCCTTGATGCTGCCACATACTTGAAGTACTTGAAGTATGTATATTAGGCATACAGACATGAGGGCATGTGTGCACCAGCTATGCCACGAGATCTATGGGGGGGGCGGCTCCGCGGCCTGCCCTGCGGCGGCCGG
Organism: Ophiocytium majus; assembly: GCA_032358315.1. Lineage (NCBI taxonomy): Eukaryota > Xanthophyceae > Mischococcales > Ophiocytiaceae > Ophiocytium > Ophiocytium majus. Next base: position 28 of record JAULBY010019854.1, on the reverse strand, counting down.
CGGGCACAGCAGTGGCATGTGCCGGTAG
>JAULBY010019843.1:0-19174 GCA_032358315.1 Ophiocytium majus | reverse complement strand
CCTTTCTCTGCATCTGAACTTGGTTCCTTCGCCCTGTCACGTGGCCAGTCGCAGTTAATTGATCTGGGGATTACTCGTTTGAACAAAGTCCTTGGGACTGATGATCAAGCGGCGTTTCAAGAGAAGATCGAAGAGATCGTCCGCAACCAAGGTCAAATCTTTCCCACGCAGGCCGTTGTCATTCCAAGTTTCCACGGCAGTGTGATTCTCTCTCGAGACATCGTCACCGGCGCGTATCTAGGCACAAACAACAAAGTGCAGTTAGTGGATAACATCGGTTTTGCTCTTGATGCGGGTATGACAGGAGCTATCGTGGGCATGCCGATCCCTTTGGATGTTAAGGCCGGCGCGCGTTTGAGTTTCCAGCGCGTCTTCTCCCACGTGAAACCTGTGCTCTCATTGAAAAAATCCATGAAAGAACCGTACAAGAACATGTACGTGCCCATGATGCTTAAAAATCTTGGCCATAAAATTGATCGTTTAAGTAGTGCCGAAGGCGAATCAGCCGATGCCCTCGTGCAGTCAGTGGTCAATGACCTTAAGAGCACCTTGGCAGTGGGTGAGTCCTTTATCATCACCGACTCGCTCGTTCCTGGTGTCTTCGGCGAAGGTGAACTGAGCGTCAGTAGCTTGATGGGGATGGATAAGCGTATTCTCAAAGTCTACGCCCGCGTCCAGGCCGAACGTATGATGCTCTCCCGCTTCCATCTTCACCGTTCAGATGAAGACACCATCCAGCTTTACCAAGACTACGGTAAGAACCTAAAGCTCATGTTGACCTTGAAACTGCGCTCATTTGTCCCCATTTTGGGGGTGAATGCTCGCTGGAACAAGGCCACAGCGGAAACTCACTTTTACCCAGTCTCACTCGCTGGCCGTGATGTAACGGTTGAGGCCCTCAAGGCCTTACGGCAAAGTATCTTCTCGCTTAACCACGATGCGCTCCAAGAAGTGGTGACTCCTCATCGGATTGAGCATGAAATGGAAGGAAGTGCGAACACCCTTCAGTTCCTGATCTTTAAACGCAATAAGATCGGCTCGGATCAATCCATGAATCTGACTCATGCGATTGGTGGCAGCAAAAAGAAAATCCACCGCCGCTACGACGCGATCACCACAGGAACCGATACAGAGTCTTATGTCGTTGAAGCAGTAAACTCGTTGATCTCGAGTTTGACTGAGTCAGACATGGCACTTTCACAAGTGACAACTCTTAATCCAGGTTTCACCTTGGGTGGTAAGGCGAAGAACAAAATTTTCACCTCTGAGTTTGACGGTGACCGCTTGACGACGAACTACCAGCGGATCATGAACGGCTGGAGAGTGACTCCGAGTAAGTTGCGCAATCTTCTGAACCTGATTAATCGCGAAGCGGGCCGTCCGATCTTTGATCCTCTGGTGGTGATCAATACCAATTCGATTTTGCTCTATCAAATCTCATTTCTGTACACCTTGACCCAAGAAGGGACAGACCAGCTCTTGGTGGCGAATGCTCAACAGATTGAGAGTGCGCTAAAACTATATCCGCTTTCGAGAATTGATGAGAGTGAACTCGAGCAAGTGGCTTACTCCTACCATGCTCGCTTGAAACGCATCGCTCGTGAGATTAAAGGCCATGATCCGACAAACGGTATGAAGCTGTACCATGCTTGGCTGAAAGACCTGCAGAGTGATCTCACCGTTCGCGGATTAGAGGTGCTGGTAGGGAAAGATAATATCGCTTACCAAGGCCGGATTGAAGGCTTCCGCCAAGGTGACGAAAACGGGGATAGTCCGATTTTTTCAAACGTGTACGGTGAACTTCCTTTGCCTCTACAAACAACACCTACTCAGCAAGTGATTCAGAACTGGGGCATCCTTGAAGGTGAGCTCCTTGCGAACTGGATGATGGAGAGAGCGATATGAAGAAGACGCTACTCCTTGCTGCATTCTTGCCGGTTATTGCGTGGGCCCAGTCCTCCATGGATACATACCGTTGGTACTTGAATCCCAATGGCCAAGAATTGCTCATTAGTATTGATGATCTTCACGACGAGAGAATTACCGCCAATCCATTGATGAACTGGGGACGTTCGGCCGTGGCCAGCGTCGAACTTAAGAAAGATGTCGTCATTGCAATCATTGATGGCGGTGTAGAGATTGAGCATCCAGAACTTAAGAATCATATCGCCTACAATGAAGCCGAATGTTTTGACGGAAATATTCTTCCGCCGAAAGATGGCGAAGACAAAGACGGTAACGGTTACAAAGGTGACTGTGCTGGCTGGAACTTTGTCCAAGGCCACAATCGTGCCGAAGACTTAGATGGTCACGGGACTCACGTAACTGGAGTTATTCGATCCGCAATCTCAGGTGTGAAAGGTGAGTTTAAGTTTCTTCCATTAAATGTTTTTGCTCCAGGTGAAGGTACTAATACTCCAAAAGATACGCCTCCTTTGCCCACTCGCTTAACAAAAGCTTTTGAATACGCACTAGCGCGCAAAGTTGATGTGATTCATTTAAGTGTGGGGTGGCCCCGTTCATTCATGACGCCAGAACTTGAAGCGATCATCAAAAAAGCCATTTCTCAAGGTGTGGCGGTTGTCGCTGCAGCAGGAAACAGTTCACAGCGTGCGACGATTTATCCCTGTCAGCTGGAAGGTGTGATTTGTGTCGGTGCTCTTCGTGCGAATGGCGATGTGGCGCGCTTCTCTAACTGGGGAAGCCAGGTTGATATCTTTGCTCCTGGTGAAAAGATCCTGAGCACGATACCTGTGACCATTGCCCCTTTGCACATCAGCCGCAAGGGCTACGACTACAAGAATGGAACCTCCCAGGCCGCACCTTTCATTAGTGCGGGTATGGCACTCTTGCGAGGGGTTTATCCGCAAGAAAGTCTGAGCTCCCTGTACTCCCGTCTCATGCTCACAGCTGACGCGCCGATTGAGCAAAGTGGCATCAAGGGACTCTTTCATATTGATCAAGCGCTAACAGTCATTCCTACATCATTCGTTCTGCCCCAGCTCAAGGGTGTGCATGGAATTCGTGTGGATGATGAAGGGCGATTTGCGTTGGAGATCGGCTTTAAAAACTTCTGGCTCGCTTCAAAGAAAATGACGGTTCGTTTGGTGTGCGAGGAAGCACAGCTAGATGTCGCAATCGGTAATCTCGCTCCGCTTGAAACAGATGCGACCCAGTCCCTCACGTTCTCGGGAAGTGTGTCGCTAGACCATCGCGAGATCAATTGCACGATTTCATTCGGTGGACAAAACGTACCTGTAAAACTGAAGGTCCTGCACGATCTAAAGGCGCCATTTAAGACGCTCAAGGTTCAACAAGACACTCCGCTTGTTGTGGAAACTCGCCTCGGGGCCCGTAGCCGCTTCCTCACTTTGAATGCGATTAAAGGCCATCATCCTGAGCCGCTCTACTATATTCCTGGAAAAGACGTGGTGGTGTACCGCGAAGACCAAGTCATGGGCACGTTACCGCTCACCAACGGTTGCACTTTCCTGCGCGTCTGGCAGATTAATCTCGATGGTATGGGTGCTAATGAGTTGATGCTCGAAACGCTTTGTGAAAAGACGTATTTGCAGTATCAGTTCCTTGATACGGCGATGAACGCTCTCACTCCAGCCGTGACTTTCAAACCCAGCCTAACGATTTTGAACTATGACGACTTTGAAGTTCTGACACAAAAAGATGCTCCACCGATCTTTAAATTCTTAGGCTATGGTTTTGCTCCGCCGACAGACAGTCCGTGGGATTCGGACATTACCAGCAAAGCCAACCGTCTCTACGAGCTTCGCCCGATGAAAACAGAAACCGGTTGGAAGTATGAACCTGTCGTCTTTGAGAAACCAGAACTCTGGGTGAAGTCCCTTGGACTGCGCTTTCTACCGAGCTACCAGGTGCTCCATTATATCGATGGTAAGTTGCTAGTGAAACTCGGCCAAAAAACGGCTTGGGTGGATGTGGCCACGCAACAGGCCACTTGGGCCGGCTTGGATGATCTCATGCTGTTGGGGAGTCAGAAGCAGAGACTATGGGGGACTGATAAATTTATTTTGCAAAGTATGCTCACGGCCTTCGATTACCGTGGATACGTCGTCAATGGCGTCCGTTTGCGCTTTCAGCAGACTGATCGCTTTGACCCGTTCTTAGACATTTTGGGAACTCAGCAGAATTCCCGCGGCTATTTGACGGTTCTGCGGTCATTCCAGAAGCTGATTTACTTGCAATACGACTTCACCGGAAAGCTCCTCGATCGTAAAGATAGTACGGTTGACCGCTTTGACTTCCTCACCGCTGAGGATCTGATTGCCTCTGTGATCAATCTCCCGCTGGGGGATACGATGCTGCAAGTGGTGGATGGTACGAAGATCAATACCCAATACATCGACGTTGTGAACAATGTGGAAATGGTGAGTTATGAAATCCCCAAGAACTGTGTTACACAACAGCCAGTCGTCATGGATGGTCGGGCCGCTTTACCGGTGTTTTGCACCGTGAGCCGGACTGAGTTCGAGATGCGTTTTATTGAATTATAAGGAGACTTTATGTCTGCATCGATTCCAGAAATTGTTCCCAACGCTTTCCGCATTGCCCTCGACCTGAGCTACGCTCACAGTCGCATGGACAACGTTTTGCTAACCGCTTTGCGTGAGCAAAATGACAACGAGGCGCTCAAGGTGATCTCTCGCACGGCCTTGAAAGATCTCTTTAATGACAAAAAAATCATGATCAAAGGTCAGCGAGCGAAGTCGAATTCGTCTCTGGCACAAGGTATTACGTACGTTGATATCTTGGGTTTCTAGGCTTTCTTCAAGCGCTTAAAAAAATCAGCAATCTTATCGCAGAAACATTCCTTCTCTTCGCCTTCTTGTAGGGCGAAGAGTTGATCCACTGGCGTATTCAACGCGTGAGAAAGTTTCAGTGCTGTTTCTACCGACGGATTAATCTTCCCCGACTCAATGGCGATGATCGCCTGACGTGAGCAACCCACCAGCTCCGCGAGCTGCTGCTGAGATAGGTCACCATGTTGCTGCCGGAGCAGCTTAATTGAGTTCGAGAGCTTCATATGGACAATGTAAACTAAACTTTACATTATGTAAAGTAAACCTTACATATGTCTTTATGAAAACTTGGAAGAAACTCCTGCAATTAAGTCGTAACGAATGGCCTCTACTTGGATGGGGTCTCGTATTTCTCGCTCTCAGCAGTGCTGCCTTGCTGGCTTATCCACACTCCATCAAACGCATTATCGACGAGGCCATTGCCCAGAAGGATCAGTCGCAGCTGAATACAGCAGCGTTCTTTGCTCTGGGACTCTTCTTGATACAGTCTGTGACCTCGGCCCTGCGCTACTACTTCTTTACCTTGGCGGGGGAGCGCACCGTGAAGCGCTTGCGAGAAAACCTCTTTGGAAAAATCCTGTCGCAAGACATGGCGTTTTTCGACGGACAAAAAACCGGAGAGCTGCTGGGACGACTTTCAAGTGATACGGCCGTCCTCCAAAACGCACTGAGTGTGAATATCTCCATGCTGGTGCGTGCGTTAGCGCAGGCCGTGGGTGGTCTGGTCATGCTGTTCATGACATCTGCGACCCTCACATTTTTTATTTTAGTGATCATCCCCCCGTTGGGCTTCTTCGGTGCCAGGTTCGGGAAAAAAGTAAAAGCGATCTCGCGCAAAACTCAAGACGCCCTCGCGGCTTCATCTGGTGTTGCCGAAGAAGGGATCTCGGGCGTACGCACGGTGAAGGCTTTTGCTCAAGAGCCTTTTGAAAAAGCGCGCTACGTAGAACGCCTGAATAAATCCTTTCAGCTATCGAAAGAAAAAATTGCGGTCATCGCTCAATTTACCAACGTTGTTTCCCTGGTTGGGTTGGCGTCTTTGGTGTTTGTGGTGTGGTACGGCGGAACGTTGGTGATCTCAGGTGACATGACCGTCGGCACGCTCACATCATTCCTCCTCTATGTCATGACGGTAGGCTTTTCTGTCGGCATGCTCGGTAGTCTCTGGACTGATTTCATGGCGGCCTTTGGTGCCAGCGAGCGCATCTTTGAAATCTTGGAAAAAAATCCTGGCATGCAGGATGGCGCGCGCAGTGAGCGACCCGTAAAAGGTAGTATTGAATTCACCAACGTACATTTCGCTTATCCATCACGTCCTGAGTTTCCTGTCTTGAATGGTGTGAGCTTCACACTCGCCCCACAAGAAACCGTGGCGGTCGTTGGGTCCTCAGGTGCTGGCAAGTCCACACTGGTGCAGCTCTTGATGCGCTTCTACGATGCCCAACAAGGTAGCGTCTCGGTGGATGGGGTTGATGTGAAAGACTACGGCATGACGACGTTGCGCCAAGCGATTGGTCTGGTGTCCCAAGAGCCGGTGCTTGTCTCAGAGTCGTTATTCGATAACATTCGATACGGAAAACCCGACGCGACGGAAGCCGAAGTCATACAAGCTGCCAAGCTGGCCTATGCCCATGATTTCATCACTGGTTTCCCCGACGGATACCAGACTTTAGTGGGAGAGCGGGGCGTGCAGCTTTCTGGCGGACAAAAACAACGTGTTGCGATTGCTCGAGCGTTACTGAAGAACCCATTGCTTCTGATTCTCGATGAAGCCACCAGTGCGCTGGATGCTGAAAGCGAACACTTGGTGCAAAAGGCTTTAGAAGGATTGTTGGGCAAGCGCACCACGCTGATCATTGCTCACCGCCTTTCGACGGTGAAACGCGCGGATAAGATTCTCGTTATGCAAAATGGAACAGTGGTTCAGGTGGGCACCCACGCTGAACTGATGAATGAAACTCAAGGTACATATCATAAATTAGTCGAACGTCAGTTCGAACATACAAAGGACATCCAATGACCCGTGTAACACTTTCGAATGATCAATTGTCTCCCGAGGCCGCCAAGGCCATCGGCTCTTTCCACGCCGATGTGGTGAAAGAGGTTTCAAGTGCGGTGAGTGCGAATAAAATCGTCGTGGTGGGCATGGCGCATAACCCCTTCGTTGGCAAGGCCCGTAAAGCGCTCAAAGAAGCGGGGATTCCATTTACCTATTTGCAATACGGTAGCTACTTTGGCGGTTGGAAAAAACGTCTCGCGATTAAGCTTTGGAGTGGTTGGGCGACGTACCCACAAGTTTTCGTAGAAGGAAAACTGGTAGGCGGATTCACCGATCTCGCCCACCAGTTGAAAGCTGGAAAAATTAAAGCCTAGCGTTTGTAGGTACCTTCGCGCATAGCTTTTTCGTTCACTTCAATCAACAAGCGCTCGGACTCTTCTTTGCTGAGGAGTTCGACTGCTTCAAGAGATTTATTCCCCTGACACATTCTGATTGATTCCTCACGTGTGTACGGGCCTGAGTAGGCACGTAGAGCGCAATCAGCGGTTGAAACACTTGAGTAAGGAGAACTGCAAAGACGAAGTGATTCATCACGAGTAAACGGGCCCGCATAGGCCTTGATGACACAGTCAGCGGGACCTTCGCTGTAAGCGCCCGTGCAAAGATTGAGAGATTCATCACGCGTGAAAGGACCTGCGTAGGCCTTCAAAGCACAGCGAGCAGGGCCGTCGTTGCGTGCACCGGCACAGAGGCGCATAGATTCATCGCGGGTGAATGGTCCAGCATAGGCCACTTCTACGCATTCGATTTGGTTCCCGCCGCCGCCATTGCCGCGTGGAGTGCAGCTGTAGGGACGACCGTTGATATCGATGTCGATGACTTGGGCCTGGGCCGCGAAGGAAAAAAGAGAGAGCAAGAGTAGCAGACGCATGGGGGGAGCCTCCGTTAAAAATGAGTAGATAAGGGATATCAACGGAGATGAGTCTCAGGATAGGGACAAGGTGGCCCTGAGGGGGCGATATTTTCTTACAAATGTCGTCTTAGAGCCAGGCGTCGAGGTCTTCGAGTATCCGGTCCATGGAAAAACCAAGGGAGATAGTGGGGGCTGCGATCCGTGTCGCGTAGGGAGTGGTTTCATCGACACTGGTGTCTTCGCCGGCGTAGAGCACACCGGCCACGCGGCCCTTGGTATCAAAGATAGATGAGCCGGAGTTACCTTGGATGGCCGGGCAAGTCTCCAGGACATTGTCACGACCGTTGGAGGAGTCACTCGCGACGGTGCAGTTCAGTTTCACGATGCGGGAATTGAAGGCGCTGATGTGGTCGATCACGAAGGGATGAACTTTGTCACCGGGAGCAAAGCCCGCACGGTTGATCTCCACCGGCTTGGCTCGAATGGTGCGATCGAGCTTGATGAGGGCGTAGTCGTTATTGGCGAGGTCCTGCCGGTTCCGCGCATGGTGGTTGTTGCGGTAGAGCACTTCTTCGCAACGGGCGACCTCATGGCCGCCGAGCTTGGTGCTGAAGACAGCATAGAAACCGGCGCACACGTCATCAAGCGAACCCATGTCGATGCAGTGGGAATTGGTGAGCAACAACTTCTCACCTATAAGTGTGCCGGTGCAGTTGGCACTTTGATCAGCGTCATCAAAGTTCATGATAAAGAGGCGGGCGACCGCATCGGGACAATCGCCAGTGGGGCAGCTGATGGTCTGCTGCGACATCAGGGCGTCCATCATTTCAGGCGTGAGCTTGATTTTTTTTCTCTGACTGCCAGAGCTGCCTTTCGAGCACGCGACAACAGTGAAACACAAGAGTGCCAAAGTGAGGATATTTCTCATAAGCCGCCATCCTAAGGGATAGCGGGTGCTTGAGATAGATCAGCTGTACTTATTACAGGTTACTGAACACTCATCAGGTGGATACCCTTGAGGGTCGCGTGGCCGACGTACTTGCGTAAGTAGTCGATAAAGAGTTCTTCACGGACGTTATGAGGAGCTGCCGAGGAGGAGTGGCGCAACCAGGTCTTTCCTTCGCGTTGGAAGATCAGGCCTTGGTGAGAGATATTCAAGTGGGTTCCGATAGACGCGGTGAGGTCCCAGTTCGGACGGACAAAATTCACCACACTTCCGCTAGGGATTTGGGCCAGAGGGGCAGGGTTCGCCACAATCCAATCAACTGGGATGTAGTCAAGCTCGGTCCAAAGGGCCGGTAGGCGCGAGCCTTCTTCTTGCCATTCTTCCAGGCGAGTAGGAAGTGATTCGCGTGGAATATCAAATACACGGAGTTCTTCTAGTTTTTTTGCGCGATAGTGGCGTGGTTGATCGTTCAAAGCACGGGCGACTTTGATCACTGACGCAGGAACCAAGTCGCGAGTGATGTCTTTCAAGTAACCGTTTTGAATATTGTTCGGAATCCACTGCAGGCTTGTGAAGTGGTTGCGTGAGAAATAATCGATTACACCGCGCTCGTAGCGGATCGCACGCATGTGAAACTGAAAGTCTTCCGGCGTCACTGCATTGGCCAGTGAAAGCATCGTTTCAACGTACGTTGTGCAATCGTAGGTATCAAAGCGCCACAGCGGATCTTGGTCGTAACGGGCCGTGACACCCTCACCTAGCGGGCCATTGTAGCCGTAAGGCAATCCTAAGTAGTTTTTTGAGAACTGCTCGAGTCGAGCGATGGTGCCTTGCACATGAGCGACGCGCTGGAGTTCGCGAGCGATGTCCTCTTGAGCAAAAACGGGAAGTGAGAACAGCAAAGCAAGAAGAAGTGTTTTCATAATAAAATCCTGCCCCGTGGAGCGTGGTTTGTCAGGGCGTAAAGTGCGACAGCAGAGGCGCAGGCGGCGTTTAAAGCGTAGACCTCACCATCGATGGGAATGCGCACCAAGGTCTGGACCTCATTTAAAACGTCCTGGGCCATGCCCTCCGCTTCACTGCCGATAATGACAGCGCTACTTGCGGCAAAGGTGCAGTCCGGCAGATCGATGGCCTGGGGGCGGTTTTCAAAACCGACGATGTGGACACCGTGAGATTTGAGCGTGCGTAACGCCGCCGGAAGATTGTTCGTTTGGTGAACTTTCATTCCATAGACGTTGCCCATGGAGGTGCGAACAGCACGACGCTGGAACGGATGACAGGTGCGGCTATCAACCAGAATACGTGTGATGCCAAAAGCGGCAGCGTTGCGAATGATCGCGCCGACGTTATCGGTTTTAGCAATGCCATCCATCACCAGGATCGGGCCAGGAAGCAAATCCTCGAGCGGCACATCAGCGGGACGGCGGGCACGGGCCATGACCCCCTGATGTAAATTATAGCCAACCACGGATTGCATGGTTTCAAGCGGGGCCACATAGCAATGTGTGGGAACTTTGGTGAGGAGGTGACGATTCTCTTCGTACCACTCAGGAGTCGCGAGCATGGAGTGAACTTCCAGGCCTGACTCCAAAAGCTTCAACACCACTCGTGAAGAGTCGGCGATAAAGCTGTCGGGCCCCGCTGCATTGAGCTTGAGGCCACTGTATTGCTGGAGAATATCCAGCGGAACAGGGGTGAAATCCATAAGTGAAAGAGATGTAGCGAGCTTGTTTGAGAGTGTCTAGGAAACGGGCGTATGTAGGGAAAATCTCCTCGCTTAAGATGCCAAGTCCTTGAATGTCCAAGGCCTTTAACGGCATATTTCCTGCACCCAAATCCTCCAAAGGGGTCTCTATGACTTTTCTCGTATTGTTGCTGTCATTGGCAGCTTGGGCCGAACCTATTCATTCCGAGCTTTATCGTGTGGAAGGCCAACCGGCCTATTGCACTGAAGATGACCGCTCTCGTGCTGGCAATCGTGAACTTCCTGAAATTGATATGGGAATTACGGGACGTGAGAAGGCCGAAGTTCTTCACATGAAGGTCGTGCGCACGGGATGGACGCCGGAGAAAGATTTTACCCTCACCGTACGCTTGCAAGTCTTGAGCTGTCTTCGTGATGAAGAAGGCGTGCGCTACAAATTCTTTGAACAACCCGATTCACAGGACTGGGCGCAAGCGCATGTGGCCACCGGACTTTTTAATGGCAATATCTTCAAAGCGGATTTTCGTCGTGTGGTCTTTGTTGATTCAGACGATAATGACGAGAACGTTTTTTACGCTCAATTCGTCATTCCCCAAGACAAGCTTTTCACTCCACGCCAGTTCAAGAAGTTTCGTGATGGCAAAAATGCAGAGACCAGCGTCGAGCTGACGTATCACTACAAGAACAATGAGTCTCGTGTGCGTCCGCCGTTCGTGTTTGAGAAAGACGAGAAGCGTTTTCCGGGAACATTCTCTCTAGAATTACTCTTTGCAGATGGAAAGTTGAAGAAGATTTCTCAGGGCCCGCGCTAGTTTAAGCGGGCCTCAAGTTCGATACGATAAGCCTCGCGGATATCATCCGGAACATCTATGCGAGCGAGTTCATCCAGCAACAAGATGAGTTCGCTTTCAGGAAGTTCACGATAGCCGGAGCGCTCGTACCAAGCATTGCCCCAAACTTTCGCCGGAATTTTATAGGGTGAGTAGCTACCGAGCCGCACTCCTGCGAGAAACACTTTCGCAATGGCCCGTCCTGCTTTCTTTTCCACACAGCTGAAGAGGGCTTCATCTGCTCTGACGCGTTCGGTTTTTGTTCCACCACCCCAAAGACGCAGATCATGGGCCACACAACACTCGCGCCACAGTGTGCGGTTGCGAGGTGTGCCGTCGGGGGAAAGCGTGCAACCATCCGTGGCAAAAGGGCGTAGTGCCGGCGCGGCAAGCGCCAAAGTAGGGAAGAGGAGAATGTGGGCCAGCCAGATTTTCATGAACTTTATTATGCCCTTAAGTTGGCGTTTCAAGGCCAAGCAAAAGCTAACATCGTCTTAATCTCAGAGTCGTCTAATCGGGTTTTCAAGGGGCTGGGTCTCTCACCGATAAGAGCAGGTGGGAGAATCTATGCGTTGGGTGATGTTTTTCATTGGTGTCGCGATCTGTGGCTCGGCCTATGCCGGCAAGGGTCGTCAGGCCTGGTTGGTGGAAGGTCAGCGTGGAAGACTCGTCTTGCTCAAAGAATACCGTACGTGGATTGGTCAGTACGAAGCCCTAAAAAAAGACAATGTTGTCGAACAACAGTGGAGTCTTTTTTCGCAGGCCTGGGCCGAAGAAATGATGGATTGCATTTTTGCTGGCTGGCCTAGTCGTCAAGTGAACGGCTCATGTCGCAGTCCCGCTGCGATTCCAGGAAGCCAGTATTCCCAGGGCAGCTGTTCAGCGCAAGAGATGCAGTGCCAGCCCTTACTGTTTGGTGAGGGAGTCTGTGCTCCGGTCACGTCGCAAGAAGAGAAGCAGTCTGCGTTCTCAAACTGTAATAAGAACTTTCATAAGAGTGAAAAAAGTCTCAGCGATGTGCTGGCCGAAGTAAAAAGTAAAAACCGCGAGCAAGATCTGTTGGCGCTTTTTGATTTTGTTGATCGCATCTGCTCGGAGGGCGCTCAAAAATCTACCGGGATGTGCCGTCGTCTTGAGCAAGTGGCTTCATCCTTAAAGGCGTCACGCGCGCCAGGTTCTTCGGATATCGAAGTCGATACCTCGGTCGTCGCTCGCTTGAATGGCATCAACGAAGCCGCACGATCTGCGGGCCACGCACCGATCGACTGTGATCCAAGTCAGGGTGTGCGTACGCCGGTTTATGAATCAGTGGAGCAAGTCGCAAGCCATGCGGTTTCTTTGCCAGGCTTCATCCGTGAGCGCTCTCGTGAGGTGGCTTGTATTGGTGGCACGCAAGGCTACCGGTCTTACACCTATTGTGGTGGTGATACCGAAAAGACAGCAGCAGGTTTTGACTTCCGCCATGGCGATCAACCGTACCGCGACATTCAGTTCATTTCGGCAGATGGTGCGCGAGACGGGACCCATCTCTATTTTCATGACGGGATTTCTGAAGAGGATTCCCACAATGGCAAATCGATGATGTTCTTGCTGCCACGCTTAGGCATTCCGCAAGCGATTGAGAATGGCAATGAAGTCAGCATCACTCTTACCACCGGCGAAGAAGTGGTGATGGATAAGACGACAGGGACAATCATCCGCGGAGCTCTACAAGAAGGTCCCTTCAGCACCATAATGGATCGCTTCTTGAGACCACCACCGAATGTGAGTTACACCGGCCGAGGCATCAGTATTCGGGTCGATCATCGCTTTGACTATCCTACCGCGCCGGGTGGGGATGCCACCGCCGAAGTACGCCAAGGTAATCGCGTGTGCCAAGTCCCGCGCGCTCGTCTTTGGGATGCGGAAGGGCGCCTGCTTGCTGAAACTGATGCGCAGATGGTGACAGTGTTAAATACCGCCTGCCCCGCGACAGGTAGTCAGCGACGTTTTTCAATTGAAGGAATTCCATGAAAACCTTGATGTGTCTTTTGCTCTTGACCACGGCCGCCTGGGCCCAGCAACCGCAAGACGCGGTCGAAGGTGTGCAGCAGATGTATCAGGCCAGCTGGGCGACCGGAGCTCCTTGCTTGAGCTGCATGGCCGATGGGGCGAACGTGGCGCCGCCTCCGCCAGCGGTTGATCTCTATTCACCGGCTGAAGCGTTTCAAGATATTTTGGGTGAGCCCTTGGTTTACGTTGGGCGTGACTACATCGATCCGATCTTGGACGAAAATGGCCAGGTCATTCCAGGAGGGAACCTCAGCTGCATCTACAAGAATAGTAAGGTCTACGTCGTGCACGATGGCTGTCGGCCTAACCACACGATGTCGCTGACGGCACTTAGCATGTCGATCTACTCGCGCAAGGGCGGCAAGGTCACCATGTATCAAGAGGCCAATCAGGGGAATTACAACATCAATCAGGCCGGACCCAACTACAACGGCAGCTGGCGAGTCGAGTCGAAGGATTCGCTACCCATCGAAGGGCAGCCCAATTTCTCGACGATGGCAGCGTTCGTTCGGAGAGAATCAAGTTCATATGACTATAGCCATTCGTGCACAGTAGGTGGTTCGTACACGCAGCCTCGCTGCTTCGGGCCCCGTGCTCAAGAAGTGCAAGCTGAATGGACCCAAGAGTCGTTTGATATTTGGAAGACACCTCTTCAGAGTCCCTGGCCACAGGTCCACGAAAAAATACTGAAAGCCCCGCGCGTCTAGAAGCCGAAAAGATCCACGCGCCCATGTCCTTCACGAATGAGCTCCGGACCACCGTCACTAAAAGAAATGATCGTGGTGGGCCCGGTGAACTCAGTCTCACCCGAATCTAGAATCATATCGAGTTGATGCCCGAAGGCGTCTTCAATCAACCCTGACCAAATGGGCGTCAGCTCGTCATGGTCAGGCAGCATATCCGCTGTGACGTGCGTCCCTATGGCCACGCTCCCATGCACGTCGAGTAAGCGCCTAAGCAGCTCGGAGTGGGGAAAACGCAAACCGACTTCGTGATCAACTTTTGAAGCCTTCAAATGTTTGATGATTTTTTTCTGCGCCTTAAAGATAAAAGTATAAGAACCGGGTACGACGCGACGGAGGAGGCGAAACGCCGCATCGTCGATGTAAGCAATGTCTGCGGCGTGTTTGAAGTCCGCGCAGAACACGGTGAAGTGCTTGGTGTTGTCCACGTGACGGAAGCGGTAGAGCCGATCCACGCCTTCTTTGACGAAGGGGTCTGCTAAAACGACCCAGTTTGTATCGAGGGGTAAACAAAGAAGCCTCCCAGCAGCGAGTGCTTGGGAGGCTTTGATGAAAATTCGATCGTCTGTGCTTTCAGGAATGACGTACGCGATCACAGAGGAGCGGAAACAGTCATCTCTCTACCGAGGGATTTCGAACGACGGTCATGATAGTTCTGGCTCTCTTCTCTTTCCGACTCTTCTTTGCAGATGATGCACATCTCTGAAGTAGGGCGGGCGAGTAAGCGAGTGAAACTGATTTCACCGCCGCAATCATCGCACATGCCGTACTGCTCCGAGTCGACTTTAGCGAGTGATTTAAGGACTTTCTTGTAATACAGCGCTTCACGGTTAGAGAAACGCATATCTGCGGCCAACAATATATTGTCGTTCGCTGCGTCCACTTCGTCTTTCGCCCCTGCGAGAGTAGCACTCTCATACTCTGCTTTCTTGACGGTGAAGTTGCTGCGGATTCTCTCGGCTTCCGCGTGCAGCTTCTCCTTAAGAGCAGCCAGGTGGGGTTTGGTCAGATGCTTATTGAGACGGGCCATACTTCAATCTCCTTAGAAGAGAGGTCTGTCTTGTGTGTGTCTGATGATTACACTGACATCGCGAAGCTCTGCCAAGTAAGCATTGTCTTACATCGGTTCTAAAACGCTGACATTTGCTTACAAAAACCTCTTTTTCCCTCTGTAGAAGAGCAAAACGATCATCAAGGTTAGGTTAAAAATGTGTCAGTTTTTTGGCAAAGCATTTACGCGCATGCGGTGAGCGAGTTTCAATGAGAGACAAGTTGCTCGTCGTGTTTATCTCACGACTGAAAACAGCAGGAGGACACTCTTCATGTGTTTCTTCTTTTTATAGCGAGCGCTGGAGCAACGAAACAACCGGAGGTTCTATGATTCGCTTGAGAAGCCAACCTTTCACTGTTGAATTGTACCACCGGCCGGGCCACTCCATGGGTGCTAGCGAGTTGCAGCGCTTTCACGCTGAGATTCTCGCAGTGGCCAAAACTTGTCTGGATGATATCCCTTATTACCAATGTCTCACCGGCGAAGTGCAGCAGTATCAGCGCCTCATTATATCGGTAGCGCGCGATCGTCAGGGGCGCATGATTGGCTTCTGCTCCGCCTATCTCTTAGATGTGGCGGGTATCGGTGAGGTCTTGCACCTCGGACTGACCTGCGTGCGTCCTGATGCCCGTGGCGGCGGTTTAACCCATAAGCTCACGGCCAAGGTGGTGATGGGGCACTTGTTGCGTACATCTTGGATTTCTCCGGTCTGGATTTCGAACGTCGCCTGCGTGCTGTCATCGCTCGGTAATGTGGGGCAGCACTTTGAAGAAGTGTATCCTTCACCGTTTTTGCGGGAGCCAACCCCTGAGCACACCGTCATTGCTCAAACCATCAATGAAAAATTCCGGTGGGAGCTCTACATCGATAAAGACGCAGTCTTTGATCCAGCGAGTTTTGTTTTCCGCGCGTCTGTGAAGGGCAACATGTTTCAAAAAGAAGAGCACGATCGCCGCTATCGCCACAGGGAAGATTGGTTGAATGAGTTCTACGCAAACTTGATGGATTTCAGAAATGGCGATGAGGTTCTGCAAATTGGCCGCATCAGTTTCATGGCCTATCCCAAGCACGTGCTTCGCTCATTTAAGCGCAAGCTTGCCCCGACAGAGATGATCAACGCACCAGCTTAAGCTGCTTGCACTTCACGGCCGTAACGGGGAATAATGGGGGAAACGGAGGTTTTCCCCATGGTGACTGTCCCTCTTCATCCGCAGATCGTTCATCTGCCTCTGGCTTTATCTGTGCTGTTGCCGTTCATCACTTTGGCGGTGATGGTTTGCATTCGTAAGCAAAAAATTTCCTCGCTTGCTTGGGTCCTTGTCGCCGGTCTTCAGGTTCTGACGACGGCCACAGGCTATCTCGCGATGGAAACAGGGGAAGATGAAGAAAAAGTGGTGGAGAAAGTAGTGGGGAAAAAGAACCTCCACGAACACGAAGAACGTGCCGAGATGTTTGTGGCCTTAAGTGTCGCTGCTTCCGTTCTGGCGATTGCCACTTTTTTGATTAAGCCAGCACTTCAAATTTATTTAATGGTCACCGCCTTGCTTTTGATGCTCGCTCAAGCGGGCCTCGCCTGGCGCACTGGTGCAAGCGGCGGAGAGCTCGTCTACGTCCATCAAGCGTCCAGTGCTTACCAAGCCAGCACGCCGGTGGAAACGACTGTGGAAGACGCAGCGGATGATCATGACTACGCCCCCGACGAAGCGAACGAAGAAGATGAGGAACGCGAGCAAGATGAATAATGCTTTTCTTTCCTATTCGATAAAAGACTTCATACTCCATTCACGGGCAAGTTGTTATTATTTTGATCTCGCTGAGATTGAGAAAAACATAACTACGTTAATGGGCCTGAGCGATGAGCGGGTAAAGTTTATTTTTCCTGTGAAGTCCTTTCCTTATCAAGATGTTCTCCTGCTCGCGGCTCGCCACATGAATGGTTTTGATGTGAGCAACGCTGTAGAACTGGACCTGGTGAAACCCCATTTGAAGTCGCACGATCTTGTGTGGAGTTCTTCTCCCCAAGTCTGGGACACAGGTCTGGGACAGCGAGTGGTGATGGACGGCGCACATCTCAATGCAGATTGGCCCAAGGATTCCACGCGCGCCCTGCGCGTGAATGTATCCGCTGGTCAATTTCATTCGAGATTTGGAACATCGGTTGATGAGATTTCAGCGGAAGAACTGATCCGCCAGGACATCACGGCTTTGCATTATCACCATGGAGAGATCCCGGTGAATATATCGGCCATGACACAAGGTCTTGAGCGTTTGGCGAAACTGGTAGACGCTTGTCCGCAAATCCAGCAAGTCAATTTGGGCGGAGGCTTTACTGGACTCACGCAGGCAGAGGTCGAATCTCTTGTGGCGTTCGCGCGTCGTTTGTTTCCTCACCAAGTGGTGGTGTTTGAGCCCGGTCGTTGGCTCTGTGGTACGGCAGGGGTTCTCATTGGATCAGTTACAGAAACCATTCCTCACGCTGTGACGACTCTTTCAAGGGATGGACATCTTCGGTGGCAGCGGGAGCCTTTCACCCTCACGATTCGGCCCATGTACTTAGCTGAATCACAAAAATTCTCTACGATCAAAGTAGTAGGTGCGAGTTGCAACGAAGGCGACAAGATCGGAGAGCTCGTCTCAGGGGAGATCTCTCTGGCCAAGGGGGATCTTGTTGTCGTGGGCAATGTCACGGGTTACAGCCTGGCGTGGAATCATTCTTTTAATGGTGTCCCCGCCGCCGATGCCGTCTTCTTTAAGGCACAAGCTCTAAAATAGTTTTCTCAAACATCGTTCGGAATTCATCGTAGTAAAGTCCCGTGCCTGGACCGTTAAATCCGGCGTGCACTTTGTGTACCTGGTGGTTCTTGTTCAAGAAGATGGTCGTCGGGAAAGAGATGAAATTCTTAATGCCAGGAAGCTTTGTCGCGGGGGTGTCCGCTCCAGAAGTACCAGCGAGGAGTACCGGATAGGGGATTCCGCGCTTCTTCACGACTTTCTGGAGGTGCCTGAGAGCATCCTCCGGCGAAAGCGCACGTTCAAAAGAGAGGGCGATGATTTCGACGCCGCGAGATTTGTTCTTGTCGTACCAGGGAGCTAAGAACCCCAACTCATCAATGCAGTTCGGGCACCAAGAGCCGAAGATCTGAATGATGACGGGTTTACCCTTGTAATCCGAAAGACTCACTGTCTTGCCATTCATGTTGGGGAAAGAAAAATCAATGCTCTCCACTTGAGTTTGTTTGAGTGGGTCGGGGAGAGTGACTTTGTCATCGCGTTTGGCAGTGAACTTCGAAGTGGTTTTCGATGCAATTTCTCCGGAGAGTAATTTCCCTTCGAGTTTACCTTTGAAGACAAAGTTAAGCACACCATCAAAGGCGCCGGTTTCAAAGCTTGACTCACTGACGTAGCCGTCGATGTAGCGATAGTCACCAGTCGCGGTGAGAATTGAGGCCTGCAGGCTGTTGCCACTTTGATCAAACAATAAAATGGCTTGCGTTTTTTTGCCATTCTCTTCAGTGATTTCCATGGCCCATTGGCCACTCAGGTTCACTTCTGCTTTGTTGGGGTTGCGATCAAAACGACGAAAAGATCCGGGACGACCTTCTAGGGGAATGCGCTCTTCTGGTTTTTTGTTGGGCTTCACAAAGTGGCCGCGAATGAGGGTGGGTGAGAGCGCACTGAATTCAAGATAGTTCTGGTAGGTTTGCAGCGGCACGATCCATTTGCCCTTGCTCACCACGATCGTATCGAGTTCGAGGCGCTCTTTGCCGTTGATAAGAGTGGCCCGCCAGCCTTTCTTACCGGGTTCAAGTTCCATCAAAAAAGGGACATCTACATTGGGATATTTAAGCTCGAAGCGCCACACTCCGGCTTTTGGTCCCGGGTTGCGGCGCGCATACGCAACTGAAGTGAGGCAGAGAATTAGAAAAAGGCTTAAAAGGCGCATCATAATTGACCTCAACATTTGCCCATAAACGACAATTTGGGATACCATCTTTCTTCATTTTGCCCGGGATGTCACCCTTGAGAAACTACCTTGTAGGACAACGTTGGATCAGTGAGTCAGAGCCAGAACTTGGTTTAGGAATGGTCATGGAGAC